>CAIGRN010084656.1:0-15483 GCA_903798345.1 Fraxinus anomala | reverse complement strand
CTTATGCATTCTTGTATATTTGCATCCGTCATAATGATATAGTCAGGTCACATATGAGAATAGATTTGACTTTACTTGAGAAAGACTATTAAATAATTTAGGAACATTGATTCGTCAATATTTCACCGTGTTGTCAAAGTGTAGAACTAAGTTTAAAACGAATTATTACATAGAGATTCGTGATCCTAGTACATTAATCATAAATTAAAACACTCAAACTTACATTAAACGCCGTTTGCATTTAATTTAGTTAAATAATTTATAATTGTATACTTAGTATTATTTTAGCTATAACTTCATCAAAACAAACACGTCATTTTATTCTAGTTTCGGTTAAGATCAAGGTAATAGGAATTGAATTAATCACTCTTCGTGAGACGATACTCGAACTCAAAAAGTCATTTTATTACTTATTAACGAACCGCACACTTGCGGTAGTTTTTATTCGAAATATATTTTTGTGAACAATGACATAATAGGGAGGAGATTTTTTGGAAGTAAAAATCTCTTATAAAATGGCTGAGAGGAAGAGGATAGTAAAAAGTTTTTCCATGCTAGTGTGAGAACAAAAAAAAAGAGCTAAGTGATTGAACATATGGTACTGGAGGATGGGACGAAATTTCATACAGAGGATGAAATGCATCAAGGAGTCGTCCAGTATTTTATAAACTGTTCTCGATTTCTCCAGTAGATTTGGAAGGAAATAGGATGGAGCTAGTTCAGCCAAGCATCACAGATGATGATAACAGAATTTTATGTAAGATACTGGATCTGGAGGAAGTTAAAATAGCCCTTTGGTCCATTCCTGTTGATAGTAGCCCGGGGCCTGATATATTCAATGCGGCGTTAGGGGCGACCAATATAATCCTCATACCAATAATCAGCTTGGGATTTTATTCGCCAGAAGTTCGAACCTTGTCCATGGAAAAAATGGTCGTGGAATTATATAGTGCCAAAGAAGATGTCATTTTTATGTTGGTGTGCAAAAAGAACTGTCCACCGGTAGACAAGGTTGTCCAGTCTATTGGGATCCCACTGACTTCTCAGTGCGATTGCTGTCTATTGCCAAAAAATCGAAAGTATTGATCATATTTTATGAGAAAATGAGGTGCCTCCAAGGTATGGGAATACTTTGAAACTCAATTTAACTTATCTATTCCTAAGTTTTTTTCGTGGAAAAGTGAGTTGAATTTATGGTGGATGAAAGCTGAAGCTTCAACTAACCATGGGATACTACGAGTTCAGCCCCTATTTTCATTTCGTGGGTGTTGGGTTTTTTTATACACAATAAATCCCGAGCGATGATGTTAAATCGATGTTGGATAATTTTATATCAACACCTTAGTGATGGCTCGACCCGAAAATAACTTGAGAGCGCTAGAAGCAACTTAATAGAGTTAATGTTGCTTGTGGTCCAACCCTCATGGATGGCTCAAGTTGTGGTTATTAGTTTGATAGTGATATATGTTAGCCCATTTAGTGAACTTTGGCCCAATTGGAATGACCTAACTAGTGTATCCTTTGTGGGTGAGTAAACTTGTGGCAACCAAGTGTATAAAGTTGTGGGTCGAGCCTCATTGGTTGGTATTCGTTTGGTTGATCAAACTGAGCCCGGATCAAGATTTCTCAAAGATTTCCACAATAAATGGTATCAGAGCTCAGGTTGTTGAGAAATCTATGATTTTTGGGGTGAAAAAAGGGCTGAAAATCGACTGAGAGATGGTTGAAAACAGGCAAAAAAGCAGAATCAGAAACTGCCCAGTTTTTTAAAATCTCCGTTGGACCTTTTTTGCGTTTTTCGACAAAATCGCTCATCTTTTGGAGAAACGGCAACCACTGGTGGACTGTGCAGGTAGAGGCGCATTTGGAGGTCTAGCGCGTGGTGGTCGACAGTGGCACGTGTCGTCGGCGCGTGAAGCCCACGCACAGAGAGCTTGGGCAGCGCGTGGGAGGTTTTTTGGCGACAACATCTTCAGGCAGTTTGTGCCTGACATTTTTCTTGACATTTTGGTGTTCCTAGTTTTCTGTTTCATGTTATACAACGAAATTTGGGCGATTGTGTTCTTCGCGTGATAGGGATTCGATCGTAGATGGTTGATTCATGCGATTGTTAGAGACTTTAAGACAAATACTGGTGGTCCTAAAGTAATAAATTCGCATCTCTTGATATTTATGGACCTTCATATGTGGTCCGCTCAGTATCGTGTTCTTTACCTTTTATTATTGCGGTTATGGTTATTGTGTAGAATAACAATTTACTTTTCGCATTAGAAATCATCATGTGGGGTGACATTAGGATTGGTGTTACCATGAAGTGGTAACCATTACCTATTGCTAGACCTAAGAATTAGTTGTTAATTATTTGCCTTAAATTCATCGTGAATTTTTTGTCAATTATTTTTCATTATTAGAACTGCATGTGACTTTAAGAAAGTTTATTTGACCATTCTGTGTGAATTGTATCTGTACTTATCTTGTGGTCGTCATTTGGTTGCATTTTGTATTTTGTGCATTTTTGGGTAAAATTGAAAACACGTTTTGAGTTGTACAGTTTTAATGAAAAATGTGATTTTTAATTTGGCAAAACGAAAAAAGTTTTTCATAAAACTTTTGATGGCAAATATGGTCTAAGACCCATTATCCACGTAGGGTGGGAGAAGTGATGTAGTGATAGATGATTATTCCGAGAACTTAGAATCTATAGATATTTACTAGTTAGACATGAGTTGAGTGATCAGTCTGGTGAGTTTGGTAGGGGATGAGGTGAAATATGTGTTCTCGAGGTATGAGCAACACAGAATAGGATATGATGAGCGTGGTGACATTTTTTCATATGGTCATTTATGCATTTGTTTCATATGTGTTGACCGTGTGCTTGATTAACTTGGTGTTAATCTGTTGTTCGGTGTCAACGTGTCTTTTTGAAAAGATCTGTGTTATCATATATGATATGTTCATCGCATGTTTATTTGCTCTTAATTGATTGCTGTGATTATCTGTTTCTACTGGGTGTTTTTGATCTTAGTTCTAGTGAGTACATGGAACAGGTATGGTGTGTGTTTTGGGTTTGAAACACAAAGTAAGGAATGCGATACCAATTTTATTGGTTACCTTGATTATGTAAATATAAACTGTATGTTTTCGTTACTTACATGTTGATTGGGTATCAATGTGGAGATCTGTTGGATTTTTGATACCCAATAAATCACAGGCGATGATGTTAAACCGATGTTGGATAATTTTATATCGACACCTTAGTGATGGCTCAACCTGAAAATAACTTGTGGACACTAGAAGAGACTTAGTTGAGTTAATGTTACTCGTGGTCCAACACTCGTAGATGGCCCAAGTTGTGGTTATTAGTTGGATGGTGATATATGTTGGCCCATTTAGTGAACTTTGGCCCAATTGGAATGACCTAACTAGTGCTATATATATCTATCTCTTTACAGTCGTTGTGTGTGTGTTAGTTTATGAGATTGGTTCGGCCGGTTTTGGTTCTTCTTCCTTGAGGTTCCAATTGCTACTCTATTTCCTATTCCTTTGTGGATTGCAAATCATTCACCAAGTGTATCCTTTGTGGGTGAGTAAACTTATGGCAACCAAGTGTATGAAGTTGTGGGTCGAGTCTCCTTGGTTGATATTTGTTTGGTTGATTAAACTGAGCCCGGATCAAGATTTCTCGAAAATTTTCGTGACATTGGGCACTACGGAAAAGGAGATGTGAAACACGATTGGAGGGAGTGAACATGAACTGGCAAGGTGTAGTAAGATTGGTGAAATATTGCTTGAGTGACATTGCAGGTTGGATTGTAAAAGGAAATCAGATTCAAGTAGCTGATGCAATGTATTCCAGATGGTTAAATTGTCCTACTACACAACCTAAGGATAAATCTGTAAAGCTGTTGCGTGGTTGAAACCTCTACGAAACAGATGGAAATTGAATGTCGATGGTGCCTGCAAAGGCAATCCTGGCTTAGCTGGTGGATGGGGTGTTATCCGAAACTCACATGGGAGTTTTATTGCTGGCTTTTCTCTCCATTACGATAAGACTACTAACATGGTGGTTGAGGTCCACGCGCTATAAGATGGATTGAGGTTGTGTCAAGAATTAGGGTTGAAGGATATTGATGTGGAGACAGATTCTTTGGTTGTTGCTCAATAGGTGATCAAAGGATATTGTTCAATATGGTACCTATTTTATTCTGTGGAGAGATTATGGAGCTCTTAGGAGCCTTGAATGCTAATGTGAAACATATATTTCGTGAAGCTAACATGGTGGCAGACTTCCTATCCAAGGAGGGGGTGCGAAGGGTTGCAAATTATACTGATTTGGTGAACATGTACCTTTGCTTTTGAAGCGTATTTTACGCACATATAGATTAGGAATTCGCTATTTGAGACGCTAATGTAGATTGGTATGTTTTCTAAGTTGGGTAGTATTCGATTGTTTTGTTTTGGGATGGAGTTTGTAATTATGGTTTTCCTCCACCATAAATGAGGTTTTATTAATAAATTTCTCTGTTCAACTAATGAAAAAAAAAAGGTAACAAAACCTTAGGGATTGAACCTAGCAAGCCTCCTTTAACTAACATATTCATTATCTCTTGTCCAATATGACCTAATCTAGCATGTCATGCACATATATCAACTCTCAAATCTTTAGAAAAATGAAATATATTCATCGAAAAACAAACAATCAACATAATAGTTAAAAATATTTGGATCACAATCCAACACCATAAAACTACGAACTACATATTTAGATCCATAATATACATTATCATTACAAATACGGACATTAGTATCACAAAAGTTCAAGCTGAAACCTATTCTTAAAAGAACAATAACGGAAAATAAGTTTCGTCGTATCTCTATAGTAAATAGGACATCATAAAGGAGAACAATACATGCAATATGCAAATGCAACTTGTATGTATCGGTCACTTTCACCTTCACTCTATCATTGTTTCAGACGTATATCCACTTTGTACCAGCTAAAATCAATAGAACTCCACAAACGCTTCTTGATCCCTAGTTACATTGTTTGTGACTCCTAAGCCTACAATCCACATGCGATAAGATTTAGTTAGCATAATAGTGCTTAAAACTATAAACAATAGTAAAAGAAGTATTTACAAGATATATCTTTTTTAGCTCGGGGCATTCTCGAGCAATATAACCCAGTATTATAGCATTTGAGCTTGCTCTTGTCTTTCTTCTTTCCAAACCACTTATCATTTTCATTGCGTTTGGGTTTGTTCTTTTAGTTCCCTTTCCAGTCTCTTTTCCTTTCCCTTTTTTGTCTTTGGTCCAGTTCTTGTTACACTTAAAGCTTAAAGCTTTTTCAGAACTAGACTCAACCACAAAAGCACCTCCCAAAGATTTTGTTGCACCAAAGCACTCATCCTCTAGCTCCACATAGCGGGCAACATGAGTAAATTTGAAAGTTTGCATATTGATATGTAGCAATAATCATCATATATTCATATTTAACTTTCAAGAATGTTCATCGACTAGAATTAGGCATCGTATTGAAGAGGTAAATCCTCAAATGTATCGTCTAGAGCCATGAAGAAGTATTTAAAGCGGTTTGCGAAAGCAGTCTCAATAAAGAATGTCAAACCAAGATTAGTTCTCTCCATGTTATGGCTATACAAAACTAATTTAGCACAACTCTTGGGTCCCCCAAAGCACATTCTTTAGCCTTCTAGGCTTTTTATTAGCTCATGACCATCCCAAACTCCAAATGGATGTCATAAATAATGCTTGCAAGTCTGTAAATTGTCATTGGATCTTAAAACTTGTGTATTATATGTATTTTTATAATACATGATCTTACTTGTCGGATATCATTACAATGAATACTTACTAAGCAAGTATGATTATCTGCATAATGGCGAACTATAAAGAAATCAGTCGTATAAAACTTTGTGACTTGCTACTTGCAAATTCATCTACACAGACAATTGTATAGATGGTCCTATTTAATTTCGTTACTTTGAAATCGAAGTTGTGTTTCAATGTAATCATGTGCAAAACAGTGAGATTAATCAATGAAATCTTGGTTTGTAATTGAAAGTTTTGCTGTGTAGATAAATCAATGAAGTCCTTGTTTGTAAATGAAATTTTTTTCTCATTATCTTGAATTATCTCGAGGATTCTTTGAGTAACATTGAGATCCTAGTTTATAAGAATTGTCTCTGAAACTACGTCATCCTTTTGAGCATTGTGTAAAAACCATCCATATTATGGCTCATATCATTACTTGCATCATGTTCATTCAATAAGATATCCTTTCTTACAAAAGTTACGTAAAGAGGAGCATAATGATTTTGGTTGAGTTGAATTAGCCACCTCACTTGCAAGTCAGAAGTAATTTTTATCAGTGGAACCAACAAATGCGAATTGTGGAAAAAAAGAAATTCAAACTCCATCACGTATTCAGAAGGATCAACATTGAAGAGGTTTTGTAGGTCACAATACACGTCTCTATTGATGTATTCACTAATACACGAAGTGCCGCAACACCTTTTCCATTATTCCCGGCTGAATTCCATGTCCATCAATCATGTTTATTACTTAGAAATTCACCAAAGTAACAAACTGATAGGTGCATTTTAATATAAAATTCAATAAAAAATTAGATAAGTATGTTGTAAAAAGTTAATTGGGCTTCACATACAATCTTGTTAGCATACAATCAACAGTCTGTTAAACGTTAAAAGACGGGACCATATGTTAAACGTAAGCCTAGAACATCTATTTACAGACGATAAACTATATTTTACTATTAACAGATCGAATGTTTTGCTACATTTTTTTCCCATAAATTTACTCAATAATTTGTAACCATCTATCTAAACACGTTAAAAATAAGCCAATAAAATATTTAACAATTATAATAAAACTCAAACTAAGTAAAAGCAAAAAAATGCAAACGTACTTACTAATTCAAAAAGTTGGAATATGTTAGTTTCTAATATCTGTTCACGAGATGTTTGTATTGAGTTTTTGAAAAATTTTTTGAGGTTTTAGTGTTGAATGAGATAAAGTATGAAAGAACCGTTATTATCTTCAACTTATTTTAATAATTTATATACCTTAAGAAGGATATTTTTATCTTTCTCCGAAAGAGTGACCTTTGATATTTATAATTTGTAAGTTAAAACTTATTATCTAATTCCTCCCTTCACTAGAACATTTCCCTTCTTTTCCCCTTACAAGGTCCTTTGGTGAAGGAAGTAAATAAGTTTGATTCTTTAGTATCATAAAAATTACGTGATTATTCTCAGTAAATAAATTAAAATCCCTCTGAATACAAGAGCTTCGGACAAAGAAATACAGTTGGAAAGGGCTTGCCAGTTGCCACCAAATGCTCTTCCCAACACTATAATGTTTGACAGACTTTTTTACTTTTATGGCTGTCCTAAAAACTCCCACTGCTCCCAGACAAAGCTAACGTTATAATTAATGAGATGAATGAGCGTGCAGATGTGCATAGATCTTGTGGTGACAAGAGCATGTGATTCTGATTTCTATGAAGGCCCCAGAAAATTACTCAATTAACCAGAACACAGTTCCCAAGACTATTCCTCCCTTGATTATGATTTTTAAGAAGTAATTTTATGAAAAGTAATTTATTTTTTTGAAAATATATAGTTAAATGTATAGAAAAGTTATGAAATACATGAAAAAATTATTTTTTATGGAGAGAATAAATAGTTGAAAAGACATAAATTAATATGAAAATGCAAGAGACAGTCCCAGCTGTCGACCCAATATTTTACCGTTTCTCATATCCCAGCCTCTTTATATATGGTCCACTCACACCTTTATCTTTCATCCTAAGTTCTCCTTTTAAGGTTTTCTTTGTTTCTGCAGCCATGGATAGGTTCTGGGTAGTCTTATCTAGGGCTTCTTGTTGGTGGGTTTGTTTCATAATATGTTTGTTGAAGGGGAAAGGGTCATGGATTTTGCACTGAATTCTGATGTTTTAAATACTTCAGCGCCTTTTAGAGTTTTCTTTGTTTCTATGGATAGGGATGATTTTTGTTTAGCTTTATCTAGGGCATCTTGTGTGTATGTGTGTGTGTGTGTGTTTTTTTTCATAATATGTTTCTTGAACGGTTATGATATTTGCACTTGAATTCTGAAGTCTTTTCGTACTTCAGATCTCAGTTGATGCACACGTTCACGGATCTATAAATCCATGGATTTTTCTCCCCAATGTTTTTCTTGATCACTTAGATCTGAAATTCGTGCAATAATAATAGTACTGCATTGATTTCTTGTTGGTAGAGTTATATGAAGTTACTAACTTGAACTTGATCAAATCGGTTTTCTTGTGGAGATTATTGGTAAGCTGGAAAAGGGTACTTTGGGGTTGGCGGGGTGGGTTGGAAGTACTGTGGATTGACTGACTTTCTGTGTGTGTTGAGATTAGGGCTTGAGAGTGGAGCTCCTTGAAGTCCAATAAAGGATCTTGCAGGGAAGATTGAGCTGCTGACCTATGGATTCCTCAGCCTCATCCAAACTTTTTTAGGCCATTTGGATGGTTTTGTGGCTTGTATATGTCAGGAGCCTGCATTACCCAAGTTAGATCCTTGTTTGGATTGAAGGGAGCTCTACACTTGTCCCCTTTTCATTAATTTTCTTTATGGATTTGTTTGTTCTTGTCTGTCTCTCTTTGAAATTCTCCTTGCGTTTCATAACAAACTGAAGGCTTATTGTAAATTTGGATTTCTCTCTAGATTTTCTTTGCTATTATTGGTATCTGGTGGAAGCCATTTTTTCTATTTAATTTTCTTCAGGGACTCATGGGACCATTGGAGAAATCTATATACAGCTGCAAATAGATCAGAGACAAGTCAGATTTCTCTTTTACTTGGCTGAATTTTTCCATTTAGTCTGTTGAAAATCACCATTATTCATTATATTAGTTGTTGCTTTCACTAATGGTGAAATATCAAATTATGCAAACAGAGTGCTTTTATTAACTAGGTTTAGAATGTATTTTAGACAGAATGATCTTGTAAATTGTTATTACAACATAATTAGCCTGTGTTTGGAGACCATTTTAATGAGAATTTGGCACCATAACACATTTATAGACAGGAAAATGTACATTTAAAAATTGAAAAATGTCTTAACGCGTTTGTCATATTCATGTAAATATTAACGGAAACGATGAGTTCCAAAGGACCAAAAATACCCTCTTCTGGTTAATGAAAATTACACATTATCCTCAACTCATTAACGTATTATGAAAATAGAATGTAAGAGTAAAAGAAAATATAGTGCATATTGTATTGTGCATTTCAAAGAAAAAGTCAAATGGGGGATATCAGGTGTCATAAACTTTTTCCTATATTAAAAATAAGGGGACCCATTGTCGGAAAAATGAGATTGAAAAAAAAAAATTTTTAATAAAAGCATGAGGGTAAACTAAACTATAAGGTGTAATAAACTTTTGCATTTTGGCCCCCAATATTCTTTTTTCAATCTCATTTTTCAAACGGTAGGCCCCTTATTTCTCCGTTTGACTTTTTCTTTTAGATACGTGGTACAATATGCACTACATTTCATTTTTACCCTTACATTCTATTTTCATAACTCGTTAATGGGTTGAGTGTAATTGCATAATTTTCATTGATTAGAAAAGGGTATTTTGGTCATGTCAACGACTCCATTGATATTTATATAAATCTGACAAATGTGTTTGACATTTTTCAACTTTTAAATACACATGTTCCTGTAGCTAAATGTGTTATAGTGTTAAATTCTCATTAAAATGTGATCCAAAAAAGGCACAAGTACGCACCTAAAATGTGCTCCTAGTAAGAAAGGACTCTAGACAATTCGAGTTTGAAAGGTCTTAATTCAATAGTTTGTGAATCTTACAAATTAAGCAAAAATGGCTAACTGTTTAATAAAATCTCGCAAACGTACAGAATCATGACAAGTAATGGATTAAGTGAGTTGAAAGTTATTATCCCAAATAGAATAAATTTCAGTTCAAATTTACTAGTTTTTGCCCTTGTTTGAAGCACATTAAAATGGAAAGAATGTTTTTTTTTTTTTGGTAATATAATGATGAATATGTGGTTGAAAAAGAAAGAAAAGTTAATGATGTGATGTAAAATATTATTTTATTGAAAAATATGTGATTGAAAATGTGTAGAAGAATGAAAATGAAAATTAGAATATGACTCAAACTCTGGCACAAATCGTTATATTATACGTACGTTCACAAATCGTTATATATATAAGCATGTACATAAAACAAAAATTGAACCACATGTCTTGAATAAGTCCCAACACTTGTTTGGACATCTGCTCACTTATTTCTTTACAGTTTTCTATCATGTCTCCCAGGATTTGAATCCAGCTCGTACATGAAGCAGAAAACTCATTATATGCCTTGATTCAAATCCAAACACTTGTTTTAGAGAATTTGACCTTTGACGATGGGTTATTAGCCTAATTGATTTTTTAAGGTTGAATCAATACAAAACAAAGAGAATTCTCATTTGTTGATGCGTTGAACTGTAATTAGTAAAATATAAATAAACTAGAAAGGGTGATGATCAGTATATAAATTTAACCTTAGATCACATCTTGGGAAAATAGTCAAAAACTAATAAATTTGGGGAGTTTGAATCTCATGGATGAAGAAACAATAAATTGGACTATTAAGGGACGAAATTTGAACCATTTTATGAATTTATGATGTTTTAACTGAATTTTTACAGGCATGTTAGTTTTGCATGGAACGAGTAGAAATTAATTTTAGCAATGTGATTTTGAAGCAGTTCATAGTTTTAATATAGAAATTCCAATCTTGAGACAAAATGTAGGTTATCTAACCATGTTTGTTTTTAAAAGTTTTGATTAAGTCAAAGTTTATTTTGTATTGAGGATAAACGTTTATTTTAAGTTTGGAGGTGTTTGTATTTTATACAATTATCTAGATTGTTAAATATGATTAATTGTAATTAATTTTTATGATTTATGATTTAATTAGATATTAATTTTGCTCGTTAGATAAAACTAGAGGTAATTGGATGGAATTGGAAGAAAGTAGTTAAAACGGGTGAAAGAGGAAGAAAACCAAAGTTTGGGGACTCAATCGCACACTTCCAATAACTGATCTAGACCTTGAAGTGATGATTTAAGACTTTATGGGATCAATTGGAAAAGGTTAGAAGCTAAAGGGCCAAAGACGCACAAGAAAAAATTGAACTAAAGGGAGAATTTAAAATTGGGACCAAAACGCACAAATTCGAATAGTTGAGACACTGTGCCCACGAGAAGCTTTGATGAATAAGTCGGTGCACCCGCAGAACTCTACAATAAATTAAAAGAAGGCTATAGCAGATAACGACACCCTCGCGCCAATGAAAATTGTACGGCCGCGCCATTAAATCTGGGACCTCAAATGAAAATTTCTCTTTAAAAGTAGAATTATGTTTATTGAGCATCTGTTTGGTCTAGATTAATATTTTCATTCTCATTTTTCTACTTATTTTCAACCACAAATTTTTCAATTAAATAATATTTTTCATCACATCAATAACTTTTCCTTCTTTTTTAACCACATATTCCTCATCCATCACATTAATAATTAGATATTAATTTTGCTCGTTACATAAAACTAGAGGTAATTGGATGGAATTGGAAGAAAGTAGATAAAACTAGAGGTAATTGGATGGAATTGGAAGAAAGTAGTTAAAACGGGTGAAAGAGGAAGAAAACCAAAGTTTGGGGACTCAATCGCATACTTCCAATAACTGATCTAGACCTTGAAGTGATGATTTAAGACTTTATGGGATCAATTGGAAAAGGTTAGAAGCTAAAGGGCCAAAGACGCACAAGAAAAAATTGAACTAAAGGGAGAATTTAAAATTGGGGCCAAAACGCACAAATCCGAATAGTTGAGACACTGTGCCCGCGAGAAGCTTTGATGAATAAGTCGGTGCACCCGCATAACTCTACAATAAATTAAAAGAAGGCTATAGCAGATAACGATACCCTCGCGTCAATGAAAATTGTACGGCCGCGCCATTAAATCTGGGACCTCAAATGAAAATTTCTCTTTAAAAGTAGAATTCTGATTTTATTGAGCATCCGTTTGGTCTAGATTAATATTTTCATTCTCATTTTTCTACTTATTTTCAACCACACATTTTTCAATTAAATAATATTTTTCATCACATTAATAACTTTTCCTTCTTTTTTAACCACATATTCCTCGTCCATCACATCAACAAAATGCATTCTCTTTTCCTTCTTGTTTACCCACATATTCCTCGTCCATCACATCAACAAAATGCAGTCTTCTACTCAAAATGTGTACCAAACGGGGCCTGAATATCCTCCCATGTTTGGTTTGATTTTCTACTTTTATAAATACAAAATTTGGCCAAAATATTGGAGAACTCTATCTAGCCTCTAGATACACAAGAATATCATAAAATTTATCAAGAACAAGATGTCAATTCATTACTTTTGAGAATGAAGATAAAAGTCTAGTAAGAAATTAAAGATCAGGATCTTTTGCATTTTTTCATGATTTGAGTGATGATTTTCCATTGTTTTTCTTGTAACTTATTTAAAAACATCCTAGGCATTATCCCTTTTTTGTATTGGATGAAAATGAACCATATTTTTTATTTATTTTAATTTAAGATTAGCAGTTTAGTTTATTTCTTGCGTCTCTTGATTAATTTTATATACTCATTGCATTATTTAGTTGATTGACCATCAATTAGATAATTAGTTGCTTATTGTAATATTGGAAGACTCAAAATAAATTAGAACGTAGCAAAATTAACAAAAGTGTAATAAATGTTATGAATAATTATTTATCACGTGTGCAATCATATTAATAATCTAAAATTTAAAGCATTTTAATTATTGGAATTTAAGCTAGGAATATACTCGTGATTAGGTACTCCCATAATACAAATCTGCAATTGGTGGATGGATGGTACGAAAATGCTAGATCATTTGCTATATAATTTCCCTTGTCCAGTGTGTTTATGTGTCATGTACCTTCAAAGTATAAATCCAATCATATTATTGAACGATTTACAATAAGCTCTAATAACACATCCTAAAAGGAAATATATGGATGAAAATACCCTATAATACTAAAAGGAATAAAAGTGTTAATCTTATATTCAAGAAAGAAAAATAAATGAAAGGAAATAAAATTTGGTTACCTTCCAATAAATGCTTATTCATAATCTTTAATTTGACTTTATTGTTTTGGCTATTTATAGTGGCTTGGAAAGAGAGTTTTCAGCTTTACATCGACTGCACTGACAGTTGTTCCTTAACTCATTTTTGGGCCTCCAAATTACAATCCAATGTTGTTCTGCCCAATGATTCTAACTTCTTCCTTCTTGTTGACTTCTCCAATGGTATATCATTTTTCATTCCTCAATGTCGGGTGGTTGCTTGAGTGGAGTATTTATGGTGAAGGTTTATTATTTTTCTTTCACCCTAAAGATTATCTAACCTTTTTCGAAATCTATTAATACTCGTAAAGTTGCAAAGAGTGGTCTTCCCAAAATTAACAGCATGTGTTGAGCATTTATATCACAGATAATGAAATCAACTGGAAAAAAGTGATCTCTAACTTTGATGAACATATTCTCTACCACTCCATAAAGATGGTTGAGTGACCTATCAACTAGTATATGATTATTGATGTTGTTTTTAGATCATCAAATCCTAATTTCCTGAAGATAGAAAGTGGTATCAGATTAATACTTGCCCAGAATCAATTAAAATATTTAAATCTTGTGAATTTCCTATATAGCAAAGTACAATGAAAACTCTCTAGATCTTTTAGTTTAGGAGGGAGCTTATGTTGAAAGATTCCATTGCACTTTTCTGTCAAAGCCATTGTTTCATCTACTGGCAGCTTTCTCTTTTTAATCAACATCTCTTTTGTTTTGAATCATATTAACCCTTATTGTAAAATGACGACAATTAAATGAATGTTGATGTGAAGTTGAATGAGAGCATCAAAGAACTTCTCAATTTGCATTTCCAATTTATTGTTCTACAACCTTTACGGGAATGAGATTGAAAGTGTGTATTTATTAATAAGAACGATTGCCTTAACACGTGGGGTGTGTAACTGTTCTTCTTGATTAATTTTTACTGATTCTTCAAATTGAACCACGTGTTCCTTGCTTGTGGTAGGTACCTGATTCTCCTCAATCCTTTTCTTCTTCATAGTGATCTTCTGATTACTGAACTTCACTTCTTGTTATAATAGCCTGAACATATTCCTCTTTAGGTTGTCTTAGCAACTTTTGAGGGAATGGACATGTGGCACATAAAGCTTGAACAGGGGTAGCATGCTTAATTGATGGTATCTCTATAATTGCATAATCCACAGCTTCATGTGCTAAGATCTGTTCCTATGCAGTAGTTGAGCTAGCACTCGACGAGGGTGCTCATCCTTGCGTGGTGTCACCATCTTCGATCGAGAGGGAAGACACAGCCGGCATAAATTCTCAGAAAATGCGCTGAGGTTGAAGATGATTCATGATTGGGCATTTTTTTGCTTATAATTGTGATTGCGAGCTTTTTTTGTTATTGCTTATTACTAGTTTTTTTAATTAAAAAAATGGCCTAACCAAAAGCTTAAACCTAATCTTATACCCATCCCCAAATTTCAATTGCAGCCAACAATTGTGCAAATTGAATCTCAATCCATCCCTTTGTCGCTGATAAGTGTAGTTTCTACACTTATTTGAGACCATAAATGATGATATTTTATTGTCCTCTCGATAAAATTCTACCTAATTTATGTTATATTACATTTTTCTAGGTAAAACTTTATATTTGATGAAGAATTTGAGAAAAGAAGTGAAAAATGGCAAGATCCAAAATTTGTGGGCTAAAGTGTAAATACTCAAAAGTTGTGTCGGAGCTCACGATGAAGATTCGAGAATGCTAGGGATCAAATGGATACAACTAAAGGTCAAAATGAGTGAAAATATTGTCAAAATATTTTCACAAATCAATTTTCAACCGCACAAGGATGTCCAGAATTTTAGTTGGAGAATGAGACCCATTTGTGGCCTAATAAACGTTCGAATTGAAAATGAGCTATTTCTAGAAAAGTTGTAATCCTTTGAGTTATCTTTCCAATACATTTTGAATCCCCTTAATCAGATATCTTGAGAAAATGTTATGACAAAAATATTGAAGCAGATGCAGAAAAATTTCAACAAGGCACTGCCTGGACAACTATCGTGGCACCTAGGCGTTGCGCTGCACAACTTAGGTTTTTGCTATTCGGGGCAGGGAGAAGCCAAAAGAAAGACTTCAAATTGGTCAAGAACGTGAAGGAAAGTATAAATAGACATAAGGAGGCACTAATAAGAGGTTCCAAACATTGAAAAAATGGGGTACAAGATTTAATTCGTTTCTACATCTTTATCCAATTAATCCGGTGAT
>CAIGRN010084655.1:0-12530 GCA_903798345.1 Fraxinus anomala | reverse complement strand
TTTAAACACGTATTTTATCAATTTTTATCACAACCTATTAAAAATTTTATTTTAATCCCGGGAAAGCGAATTAAGGGTGTGTTTGAGCCACATTATTTTGAAAGAATGTATTTTAGAATAGTAGATTGATGAAAAATGT
This sequence comes from Fraxinus anomala, assembly GCA_903798345.1. Lineage (NCBI taxonomy): Eukaryota > Viridiplantae > Streptophyta > Magnoliopsida > Lamiales > Oleaceae > Fraxinus > Fraxinus anomala. The sequence continues at coordinate 12,391 of CAIGRN010084655.1, read as the reverse complement.
GTGGTTGAAAAAGAAGGAAAAATTATTGATATGATGAAAAATATTATTTTATTGAAGAATATGTGATTGAAAATGAGCAGAAAAATAAGAATGAAAATTTTAATGTGTATCAAACAAAGACTAAGTTTAATACACGAGTCTAATACCACTTGTCAAGAACCAGTATTCCCCCAATTCTCGACAATAAGTTCATATAATATTCACCCATTGACGTACAGAAAATAGTGTTGAAACTGGATCAGCATTCTACACGAGAGGGTAAGAATGGTTCCGTACCTTATTGGTGTATTCTTTTCCCTGATGCTTGTTTCATATTCTTGTGTATAATATCATTTATCTACCTTTAAAGACTAAATTTCAAGTTCATCAATGGGTCTTGGAATATATATGGTTACCCAAACGAATAGCCCAGTGAAAAGCTTACATCCAAGCATCAAAGAAATGTTGCTTGGTTCTTCATTTGGGGACTGATAGATCGATATGTTCTCAATCTTGTCAACTTCACTCGACCAAAATGTACACTAATCTCAGTAAAACTAACCATACACGTCTACAAACTTGAGCATACGGAGAAGGGGTGGAGGAAAAGGGACTCTTCACATCAGAACACAAGTCATTGTTCACTAAGTCTAACTTCCAGACCTTGTCTTATTACCACATACAAGGAGAACTCGTCTTACTACAACACACAAGGATTCACCCAGTATTTATAGTGCCATGTGGACATACAAAGACTGTTCAAATCTATGCAGTGACGCAAACTCAAATCGGAGCCCTTGCAAGTGCAGAATCAGCAACTTCTTTAGGACTGATGAACATCTTCTTTACTATGGGCAGGAATTCCCTGTCATTCAAATATCGAGTAAAATCAGAACAGCAGCAGCATGTACTTACGAATAGAACAATGCATGGAATATTAGGCCTATATGTGAATTTGGTACTCACTTCCAGGTAGAGTCTCCAAGTATTTTGTATCTTTCACCATCAGTGTAGCTTAGGCGCCAATTAGAGCTCCCATCAATGAGAGTGCCACTAAATTCGAATATCTTGTCAAGCTCAGACACAAGTTCGCCATAACCATTGAAACGCGAGAGGTTGATGGATCTTCCAAGGGCAGTTCCATACTTTACTACCTGAAAGAAAATATTTTTAGACTTATCTCCAAATTAACTCGATCTAGCCAAGTGAATGAAGGAAAAAAGCCTAAAAAAGTAGTACTTAAAAAGTTACTATTAAGCTTAGCCCCACATAAGTAACCTTTATTGCCAAACATGTTTTTTAGGCTTAGCCAAAGAAAGTTCTTCCCGCTGCAAAGTTTAATCCCTATTATATAATGACTTCGGATAGCGTACCTTTGTGCAACTCCGGTTGATGTGGAGACAGCTGTATAGTTCTTCTTGAAGATTGCCATCAGATTGCTCCTGAACATTAATGGTTTTCAGGATTCCTGCTTGAGATGAAGGTGGTGGGACCACATCAAAACTGTTGAGTTCACCACCAACTAAAAATTGTGGGGAAGGGACCTTGGCCTGGTTTCCGAGAATATTAACACCGAAAAGCATGCATGTGCCACTGTCANTTCCAAATTCTTGACCTTGCAAGACCCCTGAGTGTCTGTGATGTATGTGCTCGACAGAGTTCTTTGTTAAGCCTTTCAAGGAGATCGAGGATGAGTTTGATCATTTAGGCACATAACTAAGCGAGAATAGAACAAGTGCAAGTATGTTTTCGTAATTAGAAATTAATTTGAAGAAAATTATTTTCCAAACATGTTTGAAGTTCTTAAAAGGTAACTTTTATGAGATTTCCAGTGCAAGATCTTACTTTACTGTAAAAAAGGAAGTAAATTAACATTTTTTAAGCACAGCCAAACAACTCTAAGTGGGGGGGGGGGGGGGGGGATCCCTAAAATAAAACCATTATCATGCTTACCACCCTTCACAGAGAAGGGAAACAAAGGATTGGAAGGCCGCGCCTTCTTTGGGTCCGATGGAATAGATTTTCGCTTCGTCTTGTATATTTCGACAAGTTCAATGCTCCACGGAGAAACCCTGTTGGGGCAAATTGCAGCTTCTTCTGCAGAATCCCATTTCACCTGCTAAAGAAATTGTAAATTAGTAGATGTAATATGATATTTAAATAGATGCATAGGTTGGAATATTTTTCTTAAAAATGTTTGAGTTATTAACCTTGATGCATCTCCACTCTGACCCTGGCCATCTGATATGATCAATATCTTTGATACCAATGATAGTACCCCCATATCTGATATAAGATGATTAATACATTAAGAAATAACTTCTCTTTTGCCACTTCTAATACTTTGACGTGAAAGCAAAGTGAATTCTGTGCAAATTAGGAGCTGACAACAATTATTTTAACATGTATTTTATACTTCAAAGGCACTTACTTTGGGCTCCTTTCAACTTGCAATCCCTCTGTGCTTTCGAATTTCATTTTAAATCTCATCCCAAAACCATAATCAATTTCAGCAGCCTTCATGTATTGATCATAAGGGATAATGAATTCAGCTGGACTTTTCCTGCATACAGAACACATAATACAAACAGTAAAATAAACAATACGTTCTTTACATTCTACCATTCCAAGCTCCAACTTATTTTCAATGATAATAATGCACATTAAACAAGCTTTCTGTAGAAATCGCATGGAAGGCACCAGACAGGACTCCATGTTGGATGCTTTGACTTGATAACAGAGACGCTGAAGTATTGTTTTCTGGCTTTATTGCACGACGGATTCCAATAAAGAGTTTGCTAGTTTTACCCCTGTGAAATGAGAAATGACTTCTTAAGCCTAGAAGGATGGATAGAGAGGGTGGAAGAACAAGATGTTCAAGAGCACCTGAAGAACATGCAAGTATCTCCTGCATTAAGCTTCTTTGAATTCACGAAACTACTCCAACCGCTGCTGAGCAAGTGACGCTTTGGCTGACCTGTATTTAGAAGGGGTGGAAAAGAAGAAAAGCTAAACATCTGCCACTTGAGACATGTCTGGTAGGAATGATTAGATCGTACTAAGCAGTATTAAAAAAAGAAAGATAGTATTGTGCACCATACATGCACTCAAGGAACTAAAAAAGATGGTATGAGATTCTCGTGTCACTCAAGAAAGGTTAAATAACAAGTAAAGCTAGCCCAACTGTCAATTAAATTCCATAAATGGATCCCTGTTCTAATACCACGATATATGTGACGGAAGGACCACTCTGTCTCATGCAAATCCTTGGCAACCAGATCCTGTGAAGGGACATGCTGAAACATGTCCTGCAAGAAGAAATATTGCTGAGGAAGTATGCGAGAAAAAGATCCGTGTCTTCACATTCATCAGCATCATGTATTGAAATAATAATAGAGTATCAAAAAATCAAATAGTTAACAGTTCGGGAAACGAGGTGAAGGCAATACAATTCAAGAAAACATTGATTCCTTTTTAGACTAACCAGAGGTGGAAAGCATTCGTTAGCACATTTTCTTGGTACGGAGAGGCCACCATGTGTGCTAGTATCAGATGGAGTTAGCTTTTTACTGAAGGATTGTATAAAACTTTCCCTAGCTATAGATGGGGTGGTGTGGTGCTGTGACCTTTCTCCTTCTTTCTGCGAAAATCCATAATTTTTAAGTAGAATTGCATATTCACATGTAGAGGTCAGGAAAATAAATCAATCAATGATGGAGAAATTGGATAAGTATGCTTTTTGATGATAGCGATTATCAATGAGAATTTGAAATTATAAGCAAGCAAAGAATTGACGAAGGAATCGTACAACTCAGCATTCAGAAAATGCGTAAGCACAGTAAGTGCATTGAGATAAATGAAGATCTCCAAATATATGATGATTAGAAGTCTGCAATATATAATGGACAGAACCAATTTCATCAGTCAATGTGTTTCATATACCTCAGGTACCAAAGTAATGTGCGCAATCGTTTCGTCCGTGTTGGGCTCAGCCTACATTATAGCAATTGGTAAACAAAGATAATATAAGAATAATAAAGATGAACATTACTTAACATAGCTCAGGCAATTACTATATATACTCCAATTATTTGCATAGAACCTCGCAAGAAAGTTAGATGTTATTTCCAAAGAACATTAATCTCTTCGGCATTGCAAATGATATACCTGTAACAGCACGCTGACAACTTTACAGAGGATCTTGTAAGGTACATTGTAAACTGGCATTGGCACGTCACTATCCTTGCTTGTGCACGCCTCAACCTGTCCATAAATTTCAAAGTTAAGTAGTTAATGAGATAGATAATAGATCGAGCGCATTCTAGAGAGATTTGTGTTGGTCAACCTCGTCTGAAAGTTTAAGTTATTAGATTAAAGAGTAATTTATATTGTTTATACATATTATTATTGAATTTCCTTATCTAAAAATTTAAGTTATTATAGAGCGGATACATTTTTTTACTTAAAAGTTTCCCATCAATACGCCCCCCACATGAAACCATGTCATTTTAAAATTTAATATGTGCACAATTATTATAAATGGATGACAGCAAAAAATTGATTGCAAAACCTGACTAGCTCTAATACCATGTTAAACCATTTCGGTTCCTTGTTAGCAGGTCAGGCTTCTGTTCAATTAAATACCGTCGAATGGAATGTTTTGCTACTGCTTCGCCTAGCTACTACGGCTACCACGAACGTGAATCATCACACGGTTGCTTCTATTTTAAAAGTTTAATACACTTATTACTTAAATTTTATCATCAATACTTACTATCATCAACACTACTCATATGCACCCTTGTTTATTTTTTCTTTAAAGCTCTTATATGTGGTATTTTATAAAGATATATAGAGGTACAACTAGACTTAGATTTGTGCATACTCTCATATCATATTGAACCACTTATCTAAAAACTTGAGCCATTAGAGTAGGCAGTAATGTGTTCATTTATTCTCATCTAATCAATGCCTTCAATCAAGAATATGCATCATTTTTTAAAGATAAATGGCATTAATAATCCGCAATAAAAACTTAGGCGCTAGGCGACAAAATTGTTTAACACACTTCACCAAAAATACGTCTAGAAGGTAAATTAAAGACAATAGCAGCGAAACCAAAGAAATCGTCACTTATTTTGGAATGATCCACCTAATTCTATCAGTTGCTTTTCATTTAGAGAACGCGACAAATTATTATTTATCTCATTCACCAAATTCTTAAAAGTAGAGATCAGATACTTCAACAACAACAATTAAAAGAGTAAAATTGCTTTTATGAAATGATGAATTGTGCTAAAGAGAAATCAAAACCTGTTCAATGTGACCTTGAGGAAAGTAGAAGACCTTATCCCCAACACGAGGCACGTTAGCCATGGGACCAGCACAGGCAAGCCATAGTTGCCTATGAACTTCTTCTTCTTCAGCTAAATGCATAAATCCCAGAATTAATAGAATGCAGAAACAAAGGATTTGATATTAAACTTTGTTGCCTATTCAAGGAACTATATATGCAACACACACCTCACCCCCACCACCACCACCAATCAAAAACTTCTGAATTTTACTAAAAATCTCTCACAAGTCTGGGCATTGGAAATAGATTAACATTCAACAAAGATCTATATAATACACAATCAACAGAGATTAATCTAAGAAATCAAGAAAATTTATCAAATAGCAATTGTAAATAATGATACCTCATACCTTAAACCTCAACAAAATCACATGAAAAAGGATTCTTGCCCAGTCAAGACAATTTTCACAGAGAAAAACAGTTTTTTCGACCGTTACAGAAGTAAAACCCGCAAAAGGAAAAGTTCATTCTGAGAAATAATCGGAAAAATATTACTTAAACCTTGAAATAAAAAAGTTAAGGAAATGTTTATCTAGAAAACACGAAAACCGATGAAATAGTGTAAGAAAATAAATAAATAAAACCAATGAACACCCACGTTACCAAAAGCGTCCCATCCAAAAAAAAAAAAAAAGAACAGAAAATTTTAGACAATAATAAAAACCCACCTTTGAGTTTACTGGTCTGGTTTTGCTCATTGCATGGTTTGTTCTTTTGAGCTTCAACTACCTTTTGCATGGTAGAAGACCCTTCGCCATTAGAATTAGAAGCCATTATTTTTTTTTTCTTTTTCTTGAAAGGATAAATCTTAAAAGAGTTTTTATGCAGTGAGATGGAGAGAGTACTGAGGGACAAAGGACAACTATACGGGCTTGTGAAAGCAGAGAGAGGACACTTGATTCAGTCACTGTAAAACCCTATAATACACAATGACAGCCATAAATGATAAAGATAACTGGTAAATTTAGCTTTTATTCGTGTATCATCATAACAAAAAATAGGCATACATTTAGAGAAAATGACATTGGTTCTCTGTGTATGTGTTTATGGAGTGTTTGTCTTATGAGCTGCATTGTGAGTGAGGTATATTTATAGGGCTCTAGATGGTGGGATGGCGTGGGGTGGGGGCTGCTGGTGCAGGAGGGAGGGGTGGGGGGATGAGTAGTCGCTGCCACAGTAAACTCGTTCATTCAGACACGAGTCGACTTTTGTAACTGCCAGACGTCTTTTTCTGCCCTTTGGCGTTGGGCTTTGCTATTATGAGCCGATATACTCTGTGCGCCAACCCCTCTTCCCTTTCTTCCCCACCGTTACTTTGCATGCAGAGATAAGTATACCATGGATTTCTCTGTCACTTTTCGTTCTAATGTGGGCCGCCCGCCAGTTTTGCCCTTAAACCTCAACTTAGGGCCGAGTGGTACCACCATCAATGTTTTTTAAAATATCGATTTTGAGCATTTACGAATGATATATCCCTTAGTGAAACTTTTAATTTAGAATTTCTTGAATACATTTTTTTTAACACATAAATGAATAATTTACTTATAAGTGAATTATTGTCTTATTAAAAGTATTTTTATATAAACAAATTTTTACATAAAAGTGAATTTTATTTTTATGAGTAACTTTTTACTTATAAGTAAACTTTTTAATTATAAAATAATTTTTTTCTTGTAAATAATTTTTTTAGTTAATATACTTTTATTTACAAGTTAGTTTTAAACAAAATATGTTGGTTGAAAATGATTATTTTATCAAGAGTAAAATTAAAAGAGGATCTAAGAAGCGATTGAAACACATTGATTTGGTTGTTTGAGAGAAACAGTTACATTATACTGTTTTGGATGATTTTTAAAAATTTCAAAATCAATGCCCAAAAAATTGGTAAACGCCACTCTTCAACTTATTGTAAACAGTGTCACTCAAAATCACTCGTAACTAGCGGGGAAAAAAAAACAAATAAACTCTCAAGCTTTCCCAACTCTCAAGCCTTCCTGTTTGGTGACTGTCGTTTTAAAATTCTTTTTGCTACAGAATCATTATCAATCATACATTTACATAATAAATTATTCAGCATATAAATCTAATGTTTTTCCCTACTTCTTAATAATACGTTCTTCTAAAAATATTGTTCAAAACTCTTTTTTTTTTTAAATAATGGGCACCAAACATAGGCTTAATGACTTTTATTAACTTTTCGACTACACATTTCATTAATTTTTATTAAAATTTTCTAAAAATATGATTTTTAACTAATCAAACAAGGGCAAAATTAGCATTACCAAATTTTTAGACATTGAAACATTGATCCCCAACTTATTATGTATATAGAAAGTTGGTTCAAAAGTTTTGGTTGTAATTGTAAAATCAGTCTTCAGTTGCATGAACTATGAGCCGTTCAAATCTTCTTTAACGATGATGGACTCTCGTAAAACTAGCATCAATTCAAATTGTTGACATGTACAAGTTGAAAAACAAAATTTAGTTGTATAAAAGACAGACATACATGGTCATAAGACAATTTAGAAAAGACTTGGATGATTTTCGTCATTGAAAATGATACTTATTGTGCGACTATAATGTAATATTGAAGGTAATAAGTACAAAACGTTCTCCTCGTTTGCACTCATTGCGAAAATCGTCCATATCATTTCGAATTTGGCATTTGCACCTTTATTTCAACATTTTTCTTGCAGAGTTGATCAACTCATCTCATTCCATCAATTCTTTCTAACAAATATAGGTAATTGATGCAAAACGTCCCTATAATTTTTCTTCATGGTTGCGCAAATCATCAATATCGTTTTCAATTTCGACATTTGGGTCCTTAGATCAACATTTCTTTACGCAAATGTCCTTACTGTCTATTTTATTTATTAAATTATTAGAAATGACTAATTTACCCTCATCTCTAAATAAACAAATAGAAAGAAATAATATAAAACAAGAAATAATTGCAGCTAGAATTTTAATTTTTTTTTAAAAAAAAGAACAAACGAGTCTCACATAAAACAATTTAGTACATACTAAAAAAATAGAATCATCTTCCCAATTAACCCCACTAATGCCTCCCCATCCTCCACCACCACCATTACCACCACTTTAACGACCCATATCTTAAGATTTGAATTTGTTACAAAAACGTGCTTCTTAGATCTTCGAAATTTGGGTTAAATTAAAAAATTTCTTATTTCTTTTTTATTTCGTAAATTATCTTTATGTTCTATAATAATTTCCAACAACTAATGAAAACAAATTACTTAACTTAGTTAACTTTTGTTTGTTGAATAAACAAAACTTTTGTTTGGCCTTTGCACCCTTATTTCAACATTTTTCTTGTAGTTGGTCATTTTCTTCTCATTCCATCAATTCCTTCTATCAATTATGGGTAATTTGTGCAAAATGCCCCTATCATTTTTCTTCATTTTGCAAATCATCCATATCATTTCAATTTCAACATTTGGGTCCTTAGATCAACCTTTCTTTAAGCAAATGTCATTACCGTCTATTTTCTCTATTAAATCATTATAACATGACTAATTTACCCTCCCTTTTAAATAAACAAATAGATAAGAAAGAAAGAAAGAATATATATATTTTTTCAAAAGGAAATAATTGCATTTAGATTTTAATTTTTTTTAAAAGTACAAATGAATCTCAAGTAAAACAATTCAATACATACTAGCAAAAAAAATAAAATAATAATAATAAATAAATAAATAATCATCTTCTCAATTAATCCCACCTATCTCCACCCACCACCACCACCACCACCACCATAACGACTCATATCTTAAGATTTGGATTTGTTACAAAAATGTGCTCCTTATATCTTCGAAATTTGAGTTAGATTAAATTTTTCTTTATTTCTTTTTTAATTCATAGATTATCCTTATGTTCTATTATAAATTCCAACAATTATGAAAAAAAAAATATATGACTTAACTTAAGTCAACTTTTATTTGTTGAATAAACAAAACTAAAGTGAAATATGGAGATGGAGATGGAGGTTATCTTACATTAATGGAATTCAACCCTCCATTGCGCTACCCGATTATCAAGCTTAATTGGATCATTTCTCGAGTTTGGAATTCTATGAAATTTTTATAATATTTCTTAAACTCTTTCAAGTATAACATAGGAAAATTTCAGAATTTTTTAACATCATTATTCACTCAAATGGATACTCAAACATATGCAAAATATGTTCTCGGATACATTGAACACAGCACACAAAAATGGCATAACCTATTCTACCAACATTTAATTGACTTGATTCTAAATTCAACTAACAGAAAACTCATAGGGCTTTCAAAACCTACTAGTCTTGTTCAAAAATTCAAATAATTCTATCTGAGATGACACGACAAAGTTCAAATAAAAAGTTGAAATTTAATTATTTATAAGTTTATTGTTTAGTATTAACTTTTTTAGCAATTTTAATTAAATACATAATTTAACAAATTCAAATTTCAATGTTCACATTAAGAAAAAGAATTAGAAAGTCTTTAGGAAAAAATAACTATAAACTAACATCTTTCAAAAATTAAACAAAACTAGTAATAACTGAAAATTATTCAAATGTGACTAACTACACAAATGAATCAATTTTCTCTCTTCGAATTCTCCGCAATCCTTGTGAATCTCACTTTCTTGACCATCCTTTAATTTGAAAATTTTCAACTTAGGAGTGAGCATTAAGCTCAGCACTTAAGAAACGTTGCAAAAAAATTATCGCAACACTCAAAAAACGTTGCCGTATCCTTCTACTCTATGACAACATCGATGTTTGCAACATACTCAAAAACGTTGCAAAAGATTTTCGACAACCAATTTCTACTTTTTGGAAAGATAATTAATTTTTGAGTATGTTGCAAACATCGATATTGTCGTAGAATAGAAGGATATGTCAACCTTTTTTTAGTGTTGCGATAACTTTTTTGCAACGTTTCTTAAGTGCTGCTATAACATTTTTGCATTGTTTCTTGAACGTTGCGAATAACCTTTTTTCAACATTTTTCGAGTGTTGTTATAACCTTTTTATAACATTTTTTTACATATTGTTTATACTTATATCTTTATTCGTTACCTTAAATGTGTTGAGTCTCTAGAGTTCAATATTTAAATGGGTCACATCAATCAACTTAAGAATATAAAATCCGAGACTTTACAACCACCACCATCAAAATTTTGATGGTTAAAAAGAGAATTAAAAGTATAAAAAAATTAAGAAAAAAATTAAAAATTGTAAAATTAACAATTAAAAAAATGTTTTTTCTGCCCCATCCAATTTTGTTCCTATCATTGGCCACCAATATCCCCATCTCACTGTAGCACCATCCACGGATTTTACTATTTTTACTATAATCAAGTTTCGCGTTCCAATGTATTTTTGTGTTCAACGAAGCTATAAGAGTTTTATAGAAATTTAGCTATTTTTAGCAAATTCTTGTTTCTATCTTTTTGTTGCTAATTACATAGATATCAACTGAATCAACTTTAGAATTTTGCTCTAATTTTGTTCAAGTTTCTTTTGCCTCACAAAATGGTGTCTAAAGATAGGATTTTCTTCCATTAAAAGATTCATTCAAGATCTTGTCCCAATTAGATAGGGATTAAAATCAGATTTCTAGAAAATTTTGATAGAAGTTGATGAAATGTGTTGTTGAAAAATCGTGGATCCTATGAAATATGTGGTTAAAACTAATTGTTATATTTGACTAAAATTAGGATTTGGATTTTAATTTTTACCCAATCCTATCTGTTCTCTTTTGAACCCAAATAAAAGGAAAATAAATATTTTTTTTTTGGGAAAATTAATATATATATATATATATATATATTCCAAAATGCTAAAATTGAACGATAAGGTCCATTTATACAATGAAGACTTACGATAAAGACATTTTGCACCAATTACCTATATTTAACCGAACGAATTGACGAAATGAGATAAAAATGACTAATTTCACAAGAAAAGGTTAAAATAAGGGTGCGAATACCTAGAGTTTAAAACGATAGAAATGATTTGTGCAACGAGTGCAAATGAGGATAATTACCCTAACATTGATGATCGGCTTTCTCACTTTTAGGTTTGGACTACTAAGGACCAACAATGCAATTTTCCCTAATTCATTAATGATGAAAAAATATGTTTAAAACATAAATTTGATTTGAGACTAATATGCTATAAATGTGATAATATTTGTGATAGATCATAATCTTTCTTTTCTATGTAATTAAAATCTTAGATAATTACATAACATGGTTATTTTGTGGATAATGTATAAACAAATATTTTTTTATGATCCAAATTCAAACGATAATAATGGATAACTCTAATAATCAATATTATTTAGCCCTTGTTTGACAATCTTTAAAACAAAACTTTTTTTTTATTAAACTTATTTTCAACCACACGTTCTCAGAATAAAATATTTTACACGTAAATTCAATTTGCTTTTATACTTTTTAATCATACATTTTCCAAGAAATCCCTATTACAAAACTAATTTTTTTTCACTTCCTAATGGATTTTCTAAATGGAAATCGTCTTCAAAATCCATGTGTTCTAATTAATGAAAGGTTGAAGATAAGAATACGATGAAAAATATATAGCAGATATAATTGTGGCATGAGCAAAAATTGGAGACTGTGAATGCAATTAAAAAATGATATAACTAAAAAAAAAAATTGAGATCAATATAATCACCCTTCCTTAAAATCGATAGAACACAATGTCCATTCTCTACATTTTCTCTATAATTTATTAGAAAAATGAGTTAATTGGGAAGACGGATGGATTTGAAATGAATCTTCAATATAGTTTATTGCGAAATCTTTTGAGTCAATGGAAAAAAATTTTACGTTCAGATTTTTTGTATCATTTTTAGCCGTATTTTCGTATCCTAGATTTTAGAGAGAAAGATCTGATTATGGTATTACCGATACGTTGTGGCTTATCTAGTTGATTTTAAGCAGTAACATCTCTCACATATCAATTTCTTTATCATTTGGATTGCTAACAATTGTGGATTTGATCAGCTTGCAAGACAT
>CAIGRN010084650.1:0-16956 GCA_903798345.1 Fraxinus anomala | reverse complement strand
CTGCTCCAGTCCGAGCGGCGGTGCTTAGGTTTCCACCTAGGGCCGCCGCCTGAGAGGGTGGGTATTGGCCGTACTGGCGTTGTGGCGTGAGGCCGGAAGGGATGTGTTTGCCGGTCGACGCGTCGTCGTCGCCGTCGCCGGCGTCGACCGGAGTGGCTGGTTTCTGGGTGGGGGTTTTTTGGTTAGGCGGGGGTTGGGTTAGTGGTGGGACCGGCTCCATTTGAATGCTTGATGAATATTTAAGAATCATAATTTGAAGTCGTGAGAATATTGTAAAGATGACTAATAAGGAAAAAAAATGTGATTTTCAGTGATTAAACTCGAGACGGGGTCTGAAATACAAAAGGTGCAAATTTTAAAGACTAGATTGCAAAGTAGTGAGAAATATATATGTTTAGACGATAATGCGATGAGTTAAGATTATTTAGTGATGAGAAACATAACTACATTCTAAGAACTTTGATTCGAGAACCTTTAAATTATTTTGAGAGCTTGAGGGACTAAAGTGAAAATACGTTTCAAGGTCGTTAATGTATTTGGACCAAATAAGTATTTACTGGATGACTGAGAATTATCCTACCAATATTGAACTCATTCCGGTACTTGTAATAAATTACATATTATGGACTCGAGAAAAAAGTTAATTTGAATAAACAAAATTCAAGTTATAACTCAATAAAGTAAACTACTTGATATTGTGTAATATTAGTTTTCAAATTAAGCTACATTACCGTAACAATATTGGGCTCATTTGGTAGCTCATAATCAATCATATTTATTGAACTCGAAAAAAAGTTATTTTGAATAAGCTCGAACTAAGTTAAAATCAATAAAAAATTATAGTTAAATGAATTTTAAAGTAATCCATCCTTAGTAGTTAGTAATTTAATTGTACCACTCAAGATTTAAAATGATCAAGGCCTACCAATCAAGGATTATTAATGTCTTTGGCATAATGTTGTAGGACTAGATCAAATATTACAATAGATAATAATTCAAATTTAAAGGATGGAAGTAGAAATCAATTTTTTTTTTGGGAAATCACTCTCCAATTGAGGCAGATGGTCAAGATCCTGCTTTATTGCATATTGCTTAATTGGTCAAGACCATGCTTTATTGCATATTGCTTAATTGAAAATACAGCACTAAAAGATGATCTTCAAGATAAGGCTTATGCATATCTAGGTGTTACCATACAGCAAAAAGTTTATAATGCACAACTATTGATGCGTACAAAAGTAGGTGTAGCAATGGCGTAAAAATAAAGCAAGAAGTTTATAATGCAAAAGTTCATCTATGAATGCAATTGCTTAATTAGATATACAAACCAAAACTATCAAATTAATATAGAAAATACAAGCACTTGTAAGTTTGAGAATGGTGAGCTTCAATTAAAAAAGTCAAAATGTCCAATAGAAGAAGTCAAAGTGCCACATAACAAACATTTGTGATAATATAACTAGAAAATATTAGGAAATTTGATCAGTGATATGATATATAATCGACTGAGCACTATTGACTTGCCAACAACATCACAATTGGCAATGCTATCGACAACCGCTTCCATCCAAATCACCTGTTAGTATTATAGTTAGATATTATCTATGACTTTAGCGGTGATCATTTTTATGTGTTAGTTCATTGATGCCACTAGTATCAATAATTCTATCTCAATCACCAATAGATATTATTTTCGTCGAGTACTATTGATGCCTTTGTCAGTGATCATTCTTTTCATTTGAATTCTTATTTTTTTCACTTATCTTCAGTTTAGTTAATTAATTTTTATTTATTAAAATAAAATAATTCATGACAGTTTTGAAAAATTTGGGATTCGAAAGTAACTATTCAATTCTCCGCCTCATTCAGATCAGAATAATGCGGGGTAGGTCGAGAGTACCTTTTTACATATGAATTTAAATGACTAATATTTTTCACTTTAGGATATCCAATCATATCATATCATATTTCCGATTATAATATAAAAATCACAATAACTGGTAGTTATTACATCACAACAACGATCCAATGCACTCATGAGAAAATAATTGCGTAAAATTCAATATAAAGATTTAATAAACGATTGTGGCATTTTCCTTTTTCTAGAACAAAAAATTTATTCGAAAATTTTGTCCTTGATTTTTCTCCAGTATTTTTGTCACTTAAAAAAATGAAATGAAAAGCCATCTTTTGCAATTAAATTTACTTTTTCTTCGATTATTAAACCACGGATTTGAAAAGTTAGATGATTAGGCAAACTTTTTTATTTAACTCATATTTTTAACTGGCTTCATGAACATATTAGATTCATTTTTTCGTCAAAGTCAGATGCATTTACAATTCTAATAAGAGAATATTTAAACTATAATGAACTTATAAAGTAGAGAAATTTGAAAATTAAACCAGTAATTGTTTGATAATTGGATCACTCTAATTCATAGTAAATTATGTACATGACTTTCAATTGTTCATCTGTGAGTCATTTGTTTCTTGCCATAAAAGACCAAAATCATGCTCTTCCATTAATGGAGTTTCATAACTAATCTGAGAATAATTTTTTAGCCCACCAAATTCTGTCACTGCATCCAACTCTTGTTCATAGGGACACATGTACCAACTTGCCATGCCAGCAGTAGGTGAAGAAGGGACCATCTCCAAATCCATCCATTGGAAGTCGAGATCATGCAATTTCGAGAAATTCTGATCATTCATCGACTCATCACTCGATGATTGGCACTCTATTGGATCACTCTCCCATTCGAGATTATCAAATGAATAACAATCTGTATTGTTGGGTGTGATTTCAGCCTCTAGAGATCGGATCACATTTGTTAATCTTTCATCATCACAATCTTCGTTATGTGATTCATCGAGTAGAGACATGAGAATACTCTGATCAATATGTGAACTTTCAATGTCGATAAAATCATCATAACCAGCGATAGATTCCCAATTATCAGCAACCACAGATGCCATAGTCTTCAAGAAAAGTAGATACTAAGGAAGAATTGATTAAAGAGAAATATGAAAGGTTTTGTGCACTACACATTGGTGGCTCCCCTCAATAAGATCAGGCCCTTAAATAGGCAAATTATAAAGATGAAAAATCAATGTCACAGTCCAAAGACCAAACATAAGAAGTAGGGACGTGGCTAGTGGACATCTTCTCATTAATTTTCGTATACCCACCAATCAACCATGTTTACCCTCCAATCAATGGTAAGAGCCCAAAATAAATTTGTGGTCACTAACCAGCTCATATATATATATATATATATACATATATTTTTTTCTTTGAAAACACGATAATTGTTGCACGAGTTTTTATTATCAATCAATCTCAAATTCGAATAAAAGAAGAGGTCCGCATGTTATAAGGGACCACATCATGTGACATACTATTGAAATATTTAATTAAATTTCAAACAACCAATCATGTGACATACTATTAAAAATAAGGGGCTACATCCACTTAGGAAGGCCAATAAGCATAGATAAAATGTCTCTGTCTACCACCAAAACACTTTCGAGGGAACCAAGAAAACTCATCCATGTATGGTCTAAACAAGGTAAGATCAAGGACAGGCAATATCTTTAAGATTATGTTAGGTCAAATAGAAGCAAAGTTAAGTGAACAAGGAACTTATCCCATTAGTCACCCCCCAAATAAAGTGAAAATTTCTTTAACATGTTTAGCATTATTGAGTCCTATATCAAAAATATTGTTAATGCATAGGTAAAGTATCCAATTGTGCCAAACTTATCATGTTAAAGAATATTGTACTGTTATAATCAACGGATTCTATTAACATAAAATACGCATTAATATCCGTCCTTTAGTTTGTGTGCTTTGAGTACTATTGGTACCAGACATATCATTAACGAATATATAAAGTATTGAATTGTGTTAAACATATCATGTTAGAAGATATTGTGCTCTCATATTAAAAATCACCTTCATTTGGATACAAATTATTATAAATTCGATCAAAACCCTAAAACCAAATATTAATTTTAATAAGACATTTGTACCTACAATTTATTGTCATCCACACATTTTGTAGGACCCACCACTATTTTCTTACGATTTTTCTTTATAACTATTTATACATTTTCCAAATGGAAAATTATTGGATTTGATAAATTTAGTGTTCAACGTGCAGCCTATAGATTCATGTAGATTTGGCACCATTGCTTCTTTAGTTTGTCTACTTTTATATAAAATAATCACTTATTTAGAAAAAAAGTGAAATTAATCCCACATTAGCTAGGATAAAGCAAGATTTAGGTCAACAAATAACAACTATTAGTGGAACCTAAATAACTTAATCTTTTAATGTTAAAGTGGGATATATGGGATATATTACACATGAAATTGATAGTGCATGTTGGACCAAACATTTGTTCGGTGCCCAGTTAAGATGCTTAAAGGCTGGAATTTCAAACCAAGTTGGTCCCTTTAAATAATTGTGAACTTCTTCCACTAGTGGAAGAGCTGTCAGCACATTATTATAGAATGAGAATGAAAAATATAATCGTGATTGGACCCCACACAAGATATAAAAATTCAAAATTGATGGTTTGATGTGATAGATAACGATCATATTTTCATTTTTATGAATGAAAAATGAAACCAAATAGGGGCTTATCATTAGTTTTTTTTTTTCTTTTTTTTCTCTTTTAGTAGGCTAGCAGTCGAAGTTAGGGGGATTACATGTTTGATATAGTTCGATTCTGCTTGAATCATAGACTTGTTCAATTCTCTACGATAAAAAAGAAGCTGATTATTTTAGAAGTAAAAGAATCAAATCATAGTTAAAGCATGTTTGTATAAACTTGCAAGTGGGGCAACCTACTTTAAGGTACACACACATTGTTTAATAAATGTAAAAAGAAAAGAAATTTGAGTTCATCCGTCCACTTTCGAAGGAATGCGGCAAACTTTATATGTAAAAACCAAAGTTTTAAGTTATCTTAAGATAGATCAAATAGGAACAGAGACTCTTATAAGGAATAAGAAGTTAAAATATAGTTTATTAGTGTATATCATACATATACTCACTGACATGACGTGCCCCATGAACTCTAGTGCAACACAATGTGCGCTGAAAATGAATGTCAGCGGAATGACTATTGTAATAAAGGCTAACTGTGACCTATCTTTTACCGCAAAAGATTAAAAAAAATTTATTGGACCAAGCTATTTGTACACTGGAATTATAGCACCCCTCACAAGAGGGGGGCCCACGATTTTTTTATTGATCGTGGGCCCCCCTCAGGCTTTACATCAGGGTGTCAACTTCGATGTACAAATAGCATTTTCCAATTTTATTTAGCATTGTTGGTTGATCTGTCACCTTGATATACAAATAGTATTTTCCAATGGTTGATCTGTCACCTAGCAGACATTCATTATCTATTCATATCACATCTGGAGTCTACTAAAAATACAAAGCGGGTCATGTCAATTGGTACTATTTAACATTTTAGATTTTTATTTTTTGCAATGAAAAGTAGCCTTACTAGCTAGCACCCACCGAAATATTTGGTGCACATGAGTTGATTTCACAAGCTTTTATGAGAAAAAAAAATGAATGAATGCCCACAGCCACGTGCTGTGATCCACCAATAGTGTCGGCTGTCTCCATTGTAATCCCATTCTCTCATTCAATTATTTAACTAGAAAAAAATGTTTCCAAAATAAATAAATAATTATAATATAATGTATAAATAAATAAAATGTCAACTTCAATCCTAAGAGAGATTCACTATAAAGATTGTTAAGCGAGATCGAACAAAGTCACATACAATACCTCTAGATTAAGTCTCCACAAATATTCTAGATAATCACGTAGATATCGATATTTTGCTAATAAAAAAATGTCATTCGTAAATGAACGATTTATATATGCTAGTAGTTTCAATATCGTGATACAATATAGAGTTTTTGAATACACATTATGCTTGCTTTACACTAAACTAATCTATTAAAATATTTTGAAATTGACGATCAAAATATCATACTAACTCACATCAATACATAAATTCTTGTTTTGGCTTGTTTTGGAAAATATAGTAGAAGCACCAATTGGAGGACCACTTTATTATAAATCTAGATTAGAAAATGAAAATTTTAATTTCTTGTTATGAAAAACACGTCTAGGTTTCTCAATTTCCAAACATATTTGTGAAGATAAGTAGGTATGTCAAATTAATCATCTATAAAATTATATTTTGTTTCAATTTAATCATTGATTCTCGAATTGTGATACTAATTCCTGTAATTCATAAACTCGTGTTCCATTTTTAGCTTTCTAGATATTATTAGCGAAGAACATATTGTTGACATTCGACGTACGACCTCATTAAATACGATTTGTTATACGCATTAAGCTCACACTAAATTAAGATCAGGTGTTTGAGTTCAGTTCGTACTGATGACCGTCGTTATTAGAGGAGACACAGTGATTGGAGATTTCTTACACACTATCAAAACATCCAATCACTCAAATTACATTTGGACAGGCTCACGTCAGCACCTCCTAATTCTATCAATCACATGTGATACCGTCATCCCCTAATTAGTTCATTAATTATTGGAAGCCACAAGTAAGACGATTCATGATGACCCGATGAAGCCGACCTTAGCAACCAATCAGGACAAGCCATTGACACTAGTTCTAAGTTCGGTACTGTATCTAATAAGACAAGAATGCGGCGTATACATGCTGAAGCTTTCTTATAAAAGTGAGAGCGGTATCCTTATGAAAAAGAAAAAAACTGGTAGTTTACTCTTGTAATTGACAAGTTATTACCAATTAAAATCTTCGTTTATTTCTTAAGTTGGCTTGAATTTTGTCTATACATTATTCGACGTCAACACATATCATTTAGACTTTAGTCCTCATTAGAGATGCAGATCCTGCCTACATAATCGTGGCATTTTTTGTGCAGTTTATTTTCTTCGTTTTATTTAAAAATAAGTATATTCTCTAACATCTCCAAGTAAAAGTGGATGAAGACTATCAATTGACAACCCACTTGTTACAAAATTGAAACTTTAATTGCTCGCTTATTTATGAAAACTAGACCTCTCTTACTATATTTCACATTTCTTGCATGTCGTAGTTCTTAAAGTGCAATCTTATGGATGCATTTTTCTTCTTCGTTCAATTATTTAGAAACTCATAGTTACATTAATAAGAATGATCACATACTTTAATATCTTTTGTACACACACTTTTAAAGTTACTCAATTAACTATTGCACGGGTGGATTACTCAAAAGGTATTTTAAAGTTCCTCCATGGATCATAGTATGGAGTCATCTTCAAAGATCTCGATATTTATAATCAATTAAGCCCGAATTTGGCCGCTGGATCTTCACCCCTCTCAGGATCAACGGTTAATATCCCATATCCCCCATTCCATGGAAGTCGCGTCTTGCATACACGTTTTCTCTCAAAATGCAAGTACGATTATCATTAACTTAGCAGCTTTGTCGTCGAGGGAAAATCAAAAGCTCTTCCTGTGTAGACTGCGTGAGGACTCCTTTGAACCATGCTTGCAAAGAATGCAACATATTTTGATTAATCCCCACAAATTAATATCTGTCGTAAAAACTTCGAGTACAAAAACTTTTCTAAATCGATACTCCGTTTCTTTAATTCAATCTTGCTCAAAATCCACTAGGAAAACTAACAAGCTTGTAATTTACTGCAACACACAGATAACGAAACATGGCAAGAACGGAAACATCAAGGAGGCTGAGTCGATTTTCCATCGGACGCCTTTTAAAACTATTGTTTCTTATACTGCGATGCTCTCTGCATATGCTCAGAATGGTCAAATCACGAAGGCCCGAGAAATGTTTGACGAAATGCCCCAACAAAATGTTGCCTCGTGGAACGCGATGATCACGGCTTATATGAGGAATGGAAAAAGATGCAACGGAATTGACGAGGCTTATAGATTGTTTTTGAGAATGCCAGAGAGAAATGCAGTGTCTTATGCTGCGATGATCACAGGGTTTGTTAATGTGGGCAGGTTTGACGAGGCCAAGAGATTGTATAGTGGGATACCTTTGAATAGGAGGGACCCGGTTTGTTCAAATATTCTGCTAAATGGGTATTTGAAAATTGGGAATTTGGAGGACGCACTTCATATTTTTGAAGGAATGGTGGAGAAAGATGTGGTATCTTGGAGCTCAATGGTGGATGGTTATTGTAAGAATGGGAGAGTCAGTGAGGCTAGAGAGCTTTTCGATGTGATGGAAGAGGAAAGAAATGAGGTCACTTGGTGTGCTATGATTAACGGGTATTTGAAAATGGGGTCTTTCAAAGATGGGTTCAATTTATTTCTGCAAATGAGAAGAGGAGGTGAGGTTGGATTTGGACCTACACTGATGACTGCCATATTTGACGCTTGTGGGAGACATCGAAAGTTTGAAGAATGTATTCAACTGCATGGCTTAATTTCCCATATGGGATTTGAGTTTGATGTATTCTTGGGCAATTCTATTATAACAATGTACTCAAGGTTTGGTTGTATGAATGCAGCTAGAAATATGTTTAACACGATGAATAGAAAAGATCTTGTTACTTGGAATTCTCTTATTAATGGTTATGTTCATGCTGGCGAACTTGAAGAGGCTTATCAGCTCTTTGAGAAGATGGAGACCAAAGATTTAGTTTCTTGGACGACAATGATCACTGGATTCTCTAATAAAGGTTTAACAAAAAATTGCATTGATTTATTTAACAGGATGCCTGAGAGAGACGATATTGCTTGGACTGCTCTTATTTCAGGATTTGTGTATAATGGAGACCATGAAGAAGCTATATATTGGTTCATTCAGATGCTACGGAGTGCAGTCAGACCCAATCCTCTTACTTTAAGTGGTGTGCTTAGTGCCTCAGCTGGTTTGGCAATTTTAAATCATGGTTTGCAAGTGCATACTTATGTTTTTAAAATGAAGATGGAGCTTGATTTGTCTGTCCAAAATGCTCTCATCTCTATGTATTCCAAGTGTGGAAGTTTAGATGACGCCTATAGGATATTCAAATCCATCAGTGCACCCAACATCGTTTCCTTTAATTCTATGATTACTGGGTTTGCCTATAATGGATATGGAGAAGAGGCAATTGAGTTATTCAGGCATTTGGAGAATAGAAGATTAGAACCAAATGATATTACCTTTCTTGGTGTCCTATCTGCTTGTACCCATGTGGGACTTGTGGCAGAAGGATGGAAATACTTCGGTTCTATGAGAGCATTCTACAAGGTTGAACCAGGGCCTGATCATTATGCTTGCATGGTTGATCTCCTTGGTAGAGCTGGCTTGCTTGATGAAGCATTAAATTTGATCAAGTCAATGCCATTTGAACCCCATTCTGGTGTTTGGGGTGCTCTTCTTGGTGCAAGTCGAGCTCACGTGCGTCTCGATATTGCAAAGCTTGCTACTCAACGTATTTTAGAACTCGAACCAAATAATGCTGCTACATACGTGGTGTTATCAGATATATATAGTTTTTTAGGGAAGAGGAGAGATGAAGAACAACTCAGATTGGCTAAGAGAACAAAAGGGATAAAAAAGAGTCCAGGTTGTAGTTGGATTACTGTGAAGAACAATGTTAATTTGTTCCTTTCAGGAGATCGTACTCATATAAACTTTGGAGAGATCAAGATCACATTGTCGGCAATTTTTTATGAAATGAAACAGTTTCATTGCATTGACACCGATTGTCTACCACCTTAAGAAACTGTGACTTCTATCAGAATGGATATTTTCAAGATCATTTTTAGTATCATCCTGAGCCATTATGTGGTTGTTTACTTGGTAGTTTTGTTTACTCGTTTGATCAAACATCTGGAATGTGGTCTTACTCTTCTATGAGAAAAGAACTACTTCAGAGTCTTGCCTTCCATGCGCTTATATATCTAATTATTGAGGATAAGGCCATTTTACTAACTAAAATGTTACCTTAACTTTGCTCTTTGGATGCTGGATGGTGAAAATTATCACTCTAGTGGTTGCTAACTGTCTGAATTTTGAGTTGGTCGGGTAATGTTTTACCCTCTTTATTTCCCTGATTTATGTCTTTCTGTGAACTTGACAATGATTTAAGTCTTGACTGCGCACATGCAGTACCATGTGAACATCTTGTGATCAACAAGGTTGGAAGCATCAAGCATGAGGTATAAGGGTAAAGGACATGACATTCAGGAGGGAAAACGTAATTATAATTTTTGGTTGGTTAAATAAATTTAGCACTTTCTTTGTAGTTCAGTCGTATAATCTGGCAAAACTTCGAGTTTCAAAAAAATGGTATGGATTCATTTTTGAGATTTTGTTTTTGTAGCTCCTTTCTGGTGAATAAAGCAAAAGTTTCCCTCTCAGTTCAGTAAATTCCATACTTTTATTTTTCTAAAGAGTATATACATTCCATTTTACGAAATTGTGTTGTTTGATGTTAAGTGAATCTGGATCTCTTGTGAATGAAGCCTACCAGTGCTCTTATGGGATGATCAAAATACCATTAGAACTCAATTAGGTGGTTAATTCTTGACCTGGCTTGGTTAACACGTGATCCAATTAGTCACTTCCTCATGGTTATCCTGAAAACTTTTTATTATTTATTTTTGCGTTTTATCTCCTGTGTTTGCTTAATTCTTGGAGGAGACACTAAGCTAGAAATCCCTGCGGCTTAGGGTGATAGGAAGGAAAGTGTGTGGCCTTGGCAGCCAAGGGCAGCTGAAGACTCTAATCTTTCTCCCATTTCCCACCCAACACTGGAAACCATTTTTAGAAGGAAACTCTAGCCCCCAGATTATACTTCGCCACAAGTATGAGCAACCATCTTTACAATCTGCATTCATAAATGCTGTACTTGGATGATATTTGTCTTACAACCAACCACTCGTCTCAATGTCTCCTTAATCAGTAACAAATCTAGGAATGTGGATTTATTGAACAAATGTATAAGACTTATCTTGAGTTGTTGGAATTTGAGTTTGACCCGAATTCCTTTTGTTGAAATTGTTAAAGTAATTGAAGAATTCTAATTGAAGTACACGTCATGAAAAATTCAAGTTTGGAATGCTATTGGAGTCCTATATCAAGTTGAAGTTCTATTTTGGAAGTCCATTGGGAATTGAAATTTGTATTAGACTTGAATAGGTTAAATTATGGACGGGAAAGAAATATTGCCGCATTTTCGCTAGCCTACCGCTAATTGGCCGCTCGAGCAACGCCTATAGGTTTTCAACCCGAGACTTGTTGCCCGACTGCGCTACCCCATCGCTCGAGCGACGGGACTGTCGCCCGACTCTCACTCGTCTGTCGCTCGAGCAACAGTGTTATTCGGCCCAAACATGTTTCTCGTTTTAACACGTTTTTGACATTCTACTTCAATTACTACTCATCTACTAAGATTTTGAATGTCCCTTTACATGTTCCCTATAAATACTAGNGCTCGAGCAACAGTGTTATTCGGCCCAAACATGTTTCTCGTTTTAACACGTTTTTGACATTCTACTTCAATTACTACTCATCTACTAAGATTTTGAATGTCCCTTTACATGTTCCCTATAAATACTAGTTTCTTCTTTATAATTTGTAATGTGTGAAACATATGATTACTAGCTTTTAGAATCGTTGTAATTTTCTTTCTCCATTATTGTAGATTTAATTAAATTCTTAATTCCTCTGCCATATTCTTGTCTTCTTTATTCTTTTATTTTTGATCAAATATTTCATATTGTGCTATATAACTTCAACATCTCAATTCGGTGATTGGTTTCACAATAAGTGGTATCAATCTTAACATGAGTAATAAGTCTTTGATTTTGTTGATGACTCTTTACTTTTGTCGACTTACTCCTTTCAACTGGATTTTTTTTGATAACCCTGTATGTCCGGACCAGCTTGTGCGCACCTCAACTAATCCCACGGGGCTCTGAAGTTTACGGTCGAATACTCACCCCAGTGACCCTTAAGGAACTCGAATCAACAGTATTATTATTGTGAAAGTCGTCGATGTTATTAAAGATTCTTGTTCTTTAAATAAAGCAAGAATGTACATAACTCTTCAATAGGGGTGGCAGTGGGCCGAGTCACGGGTCGAGCTCGGGTCGACCCATGAGCTCGTGGGTCGAGCCGAGTTTCGGCTCGCGAGCTTGTCATTTTTTTTAATAAAAAGATAAGCCTTTAAAAAAAACTTCGATTTGGACGAGCACACAATCCGCTCGTAAAAAAACGAGCCGAGCGAGCCGGCTTGCTCGGCTCATCGAGCGGCTCGTGGCTCGTTTTTTGATGAGCCGAGCCGACGAGCCGCTCGGCTCGATTGTCACTACTACTCTTCAAGCAATAATCATAGGAGTGATGTTCACATTTTCCAAGAGAGAGAAGCCGTTTGAAAATTTTCATTGGAGGGATAAATATGTTGTGGCTATAGTTCTTCCTAAACCTTGTATTTGTAGACTTGAAAAAAATTGTATAAGGTCTAATACCTTCATGAATACACAGCGAGAAGGGCGAGCAGACTAAGTCACCACCTCACTGTTATGTCCCCAAGTCGCAGCCGAACTGTCTAGGTAGCGACCGGAAAAATTAGTGCAGATAGAGCGCTTCGGCGGTATGGAATTGCCTTCAGCTGGGGACGAAGGCTTAAAACATGGGAAGGGTGTGCAGGCACGAAATCCAAAATCTTCCAGCCCTAAACCATTCTTTTTGAAGGCTAAAACTATGTGGGAAAGTTGGTTTCTGATTTTGGGTTCAGCAAGGGCAGTTTTGTAATAGTGGTGAACATAATCATTGCAAAAGAAGAGAAGTGCATGCAGGGTTCAGCAATTTTCAAATCTGGACATTGGATCAAATTAATCCTGACCCTTAATTTCAATTCCTGTGCACAATTTTGCCTATAATGACAAGTATGGTTTCATTTGTAAAATCCTAGAGTGAATTAAGGTTCATGTTGAGTGATCGTAAAGTAGTTTTCCTTTCATCTCATTAATAAAAGAGGCAGAATCTTCCTAAACTTGGCTGTTTGTCCTTCTTGTTCTTGTTTCCTATTTTAAGTATCTTTCTCTGTGTTGCAGTAATTTCACCTCAAAAGGTTAAATTTCTTGGTGCATTTCAAGCTGACTTAACACATCCTTGCAGGGATAGGATTATCAAAATGTTAAGGCCGCATGGTCCAGTTGTTCAAGGAGAATGTTCTTATTTCGATTTGTGAAAGAAGTTCGGTTACTTCCGTGGATTGGCTTAAGGTCAAGACTGGTAGGGTTGATTGCATTCCTTTAGTGGTCAATAGACTAAAACATAGAATTTATTGGTTATCTTTCAATTCTGCTATTTATATTTGGTTTTATAGTTTATTGATCAACGTGATACGATTTTATAATTTTTCATATCTGTGGCATGGGAGCTCGTAGATGTTTCACTAAAGGATTTACTATGTTATATCGTGTGTATATTATTAATAGTTTTGCCCGCCCCTAACTTCACATATCATACTTTATTATTATTTTTTTCAAAATTTGCTAAAAATATAATTTACAAAAAAAAACCAAACAAGGGCTAAGAGCTGGTCGAGAGGCCGCTCATTGCACTCATTCTGTTCTTATATCGTTCTTTAGCTATAAGCTGTCTTCATGCATGCCACACTTGTCCTTTTGTCTATTAGGGCAGGTTAATTTTTTGTGTTTTTGTGATGTACTGAGGTCATGCTGATCCTTCCTCATAATTTGTACTTAACGTTTTCAAATTAATAAAACGTAATCCAAAAAAATTTAAGTCTCGTGTTTGATTAAGCCTTTTAACTCTTATATTATAAGGTCAATAAAAAGTAAAATCAGAAAAAATAAAAATTAATTACATAATTTAAATCCAAATAAAGAAAAAATTTTAGTTTTAGTATAATCGAAAAATTGCTGTCAGCAACATTTTACGGTCTGCTATTACAAAAACATCATAATTTCTTGATGAATTTCACATTGAATTAAGTCATATTCATACATGCATTCACTAAGATGAACTAGTTCGTGGTATGATGTCCCATATGTTCATACCATACACATAAAAATACTAGTAATTTATTTTACGAATAATTAACAAAGTCGGAAGAGATAGAAGAATGGGGTAATGTAATTTATTTTACCACCCGCACCATCACTGACGTCACCACAAGCATCAAGAATGAAGAATAACACATTAAGTTAAATTCCTAGAACACGAGAGAAGACCGAATGGAAGAATTTCCGAATTCTTTATAATTAGATAAAAAAAACAACTAAAAGGAGCAAGGTATAAAGTGTTTAAATATGAAAACCTAACTATCTAGATAGGTAGAAATCCTTAACTTGCAAAAGACATAATTGCTCCGATTTATTTAGGGCCCGTTTCAAATAGCTATTGCTTATGATTTGCTTTCGCTTTTGTTTCTACTTCTGTATAATTTTGAGTAAAGACATTTTCATTCAAAATATCTCTTGGATGGACCGTTAAAGTGAAATAAATTATATTCGAAAATAAGAAACAATAAAAAAATGAATCAACTATTAAATGCTTCACCACTCCAACATTGCCCACATGGTTGTGTCCACCACCCTTAGTGAAATAAATTATATTCGAAAATAAGAAACAATAAAAAAATTGAGCCAACTATTAAACGCTTCACCACTCCAACATTGCCCCCATCGTTGTGTCCACCACCCCTAGTGCTAACAGTTGATGCTGATACTGCTGAATGAGAATGGGGTTTGACATTCTTTTCGACCTTTCCACCATCATTTGTTACACTGCTATTAGGATTTACACGTTTCTTGACATGACAGCGAGTCTTTTCAATCATTCCATCATCATTTGTTACATTGCTTTTGGGATTTACTTGTTTCTTGACATCATGGCACATTGGTGAAGATGATCGAGATTTTGTAGTCATTTTGACCGCAGGAGGCGTTCTTCCACTGATTTTCTTCTTGCTGCCCTTGTTCCCAAAACAACTCAAAATTCCTGCAGCAACGTAGCTATAAACAATTAGGACACGATAGAAAACTTACCTTCAAGCTTTATCTTATTCTAATCGTTTATAAGGTGATAACATAGTCATTAAATAAAGCAATATATCTTATTCTTATTTGACTTATGAAATACTAACTGAAAGTACTCAAATCAATCATCAAGCAAGAAAATAATGTTACCTACTCTCGGAGAGACATTTGGACGAGGCGTAGTTTTTACTATTTGTGATTTCCGTGTGTCGCACTAAGAGAAACTAAAATAAAAAAATAAATTGAATTTTGATACTTACCTCCACCCATAATTGCTCAAGTTCCTTTTCAAAGTACTCTAAGTCTTCAAACGTTCAACTTAAAAATCTGAAAAATTATACATCACATCAAACTCCAATAATTGGTAGCTAGGTGATTGTTGTTTGACAATTAGAGTAATGATAACAACAAAAGTTAGTTGTATTACTACCCTTCAAAAATAGGACAAATTTTTTACAAGAAAATTTTTCTATCATAGAATTGAACAAAAACGTAAAACAAGAAATGTAACTGTGTATAATTTAAAACTCAAAGTTTCATCTCAAAATATCAAACTTCTAAAATGAGTAGTACAGACCTTTATGTTAGCTATTTATTTTATATGTTTGAGATTAATCACTTAACGTGCTCATGTAATAGAGTGTCTCATTTATAACATCGACCTTCAAATCTAATTGCTCATTGAGCGCTAGACAAAATAAATTATATTAAGATTTAGGATTCTATTTTTAAATGTCAAACTTATTAAGAGGATTATCACAAATATTATACGTTATATTTTAGGAAGAAATGAGAAATAATAAATTTGCTGAGATATTAAGAAACTATAAAATCAAGGATAAAAGTGACATCTTAAATTTTTCTACACTAGGAGGAATTCCTTTTCCACTATAATTTGAATGAATGCATATCATGCCGGATAAATGTAATTATTCTAATTAAAGTTAGGAAACATGCTTGAAATCTTTTTGCTAATTTTATTGAATTTACTATTGTTGGTAGCATGTTATATTCAATTAATAACATTTTTTCACTAAAGATGCTAATTGTAATAAAGGAAACATTCTTTTTTATTATCTTTAATTTTTGATATTTTTCTTTTTCACCTTTATGGTCTTGCAATAATGTGTATATCCTGAAATAAATTCTCATTTAGTACTATGTTAGGTAAATAAATTAAAAATATTTAACATTTTTGAGTGAATGAGACACTTACTGTGCGTAAATAAATATTTTATTATATAAAAAATTCTCTTTGTTGGTCGATAGAAAGAAGATGATGTTTTGTCAATAGGATCAAATCGCAAAACTTTGCAAGAGTCAGAATTAAAAAGTTTTAACAATAAATTGAAAATTGAAATTAATTTTTGACTTATAACTTTTAACATATAAATGACCTCTTAATTCAGGAAAAAAATCACATTCTCAAGGCTAAAAAATGGGCAACTGTTGTAAAATAGAGATAAAAATAAAATAAAATAAATAGAGAAGTCAATAAATTTTCATATTTTATTAAGAACCATATCTCCATATCTATAACTAAGAATTAGGGCTCTAAATGATACAAGGATAAAAATAAATAGGCACTACAAAAAAATAGCAATCTAGCGACCAACAATGTGTTGGTCGCTAGAAGATATATGTTAGTCGTTGAAGACCTTCACCAACCAAAAGTCACTGAAAGTCATTAGCAACCAACTCAGTATTGGTCAGTAAATATAAATACAATGAGCGATCACTATTTGGTCTTGGTTTGGTTTAGGGATGACAAAAAAACTCATTCAACCCGATACCCGTGAAATGAGGCGGGGACGGGGTGATGGTCATTACCCTGAAGTGGATACGGGGGCGGGTACAGGAAACATAGTCTTCGCCCCGCTATCCGCCCCGTTTAAAGTTAATTTCA
>CAIGRN010084642.1:0-11399 GCA_903798345.1 Fraxinus anomala | reverse complement strand
TTTGACAAGTATCTTACACGAGCCAACTGACGCGCATGCTTAGAGTTAGCCGGGAGTATAAATCTCACAAAAGCCAAACGCAAACGCTAGAAGAGGCAAAGAAAGGCAGCTCAATTCTTTTGGACACTCGCCGGTGACGGAATCCCCATAAACCAGTTAGAATTTACACACAGAACACACACTAACGCATATACGTATCTATGACCAGCTATTATGGGCGTGTGTCAAAGATTTTTAATCGCACAAGAATTCGATTAGGAGCTGTTCAAATCTCATTTGCTGATTTTTTTTTTTTTAATTTTTAATTTTGATTTTTTTCGATTTTAGGTAAGAATTTCGATACCCTTTTGATATGTATGCAAAATTTCAATTTCTGTAATTGTAATTGGTAGATTTTATTTTTTCAACGACGACCCATGTCGATTTTTATTATCTTTTGAATGGGTGATTAAATATTGATTGGATTCTTTAAGTTAAGGGGTTTTATATTTATGAAGGCAAGATTGAATTATAATTTTTTCCTTTTTTCTTTTTGTTTTATGGCTGCCTATAATTTATTCGAGGTTTTGTATAATTAATTTCGCTTTCTGGTCTGTAGGAATGATATGATCATAGGAGGTTGGAATTTTTGAGTAAAGATGAGAGCTTTATGCAGATTATCCTAATGTAAGTTATAGAAAACATGAGAGCTTTATTTAACTGAAATTAAATCTCGTCACTATGATATCTCCTCAAATGCACTGGCTCCTGTGAATCCATACAATTGTTTTAGGCGAGTTCACTAGCTACTAATCTTGAGGTCTACAAGGGCAAATGATTAACAATTAATGATGAGACTTTTCTTGTAAAATTGTGTATGCAGGTTTATATTATTATCATACTATTATATTTCGACCTTAGGATCATAATGTAGGAGTGATGACTGGTTAAATTTTTAGATGAATCTAATCATGTCCAGTCTAGTGTATGGTTCATAGTTCTGCCATTTGTTATCTTTGTGAAGAGCCACAATGTTTCATTCGTATTCAAGACACCGAGTTGAGCTCATACTGCATTCAGCTCTACGATCCCCAAAAATTTCTGGCAAGACTCTGAGCGTCTCTATAGGAAAACAATGTTTCCTACGTCCTGATTTTGTAAATTCTGAAGACTGTAGAAAAGCTTCTAGCTTTCCATGGACTATAGCATGAAGTATACTCGTAATGAGAGCATACAAGTTTGTGTTAAGAGCTGAGGAGTGCCAGAACTAAATCCTTTCATATTAATGTAGGTCCTGTGTAGTAGTAAATGAATTTGTACCAAGAGGTTGTATTTTATTTGGCTACAATGAGCAATAGGTTTATACTGCAGTTATTTTGTTCCAGCTATGAGAAGAATTGGATCCAAGTTCATTTCTTCATCATCACGATGAAGGAAATTGCTTGCTTGACTTGTCACGCTCTTTTCTGCAACTTGGGAATAGATTAACGTTATTGGTTATTTATTTCTGTGTGTTTCATTAATTGAGCATCGATACATCATTCATATTCTTGTGGTATAGGTTCCTCAGGTGAGTAGAAAAACTGAGCTAGTTCTGTATGATGTAAGTTGAAGTTGCCTTTTCTACACAGCCACAATGGAAGCAAAACCTTCTTTATCTATTCAAAGATCAGGTGCAAGACAACTTAGTAACTTTGGGGTTTCTGGGACTATATCTTCTTCTTTTCCTGTTCTGCCAACCCCTCTGGGAGAAAGATATCCTAAACTACCAGTTTCCAAGCAGGATTCCAGGGAGAGGGAACTCATGCAACATTCTCCAGCTATCATTTCGCAAACGTCTTCCAACAATGGGGTAGTTGGCCATCTATTTTCTTCATCCTCGGGATATTCTACCGATCTTCATTTTTCATCTGTCCCGCAACAAGAGAACCATCCAAGACAATCTCATCTCATATCTCAATCAACTAACAGTGAGACATCACTTATGTTGCCTCATTCTGTTGAATCTGAAGCTCCTCGATCCACAGCATCAAGTCACTATAACAAGGAAGATAACAACCCCTATTGGTGTACAGATTCACTGCCTGATTTTCTTGATTATCCTTTAAGTACTCTATCCAGAATAATCACCTAGAAAGGAGTAACTGGAGTGGCACTGCCATTCCATCTGAGGAACTTACTAAACATGATGATTGGCAGGAATGGGCTAACCAGCTTCTCACTGATAATGGTGCTTTGACTTCTGACTGGAATGAGTTTCTTGCTGATGCAAGTATTGCAGATCCAGAACCGAAGCTTGATTGTATTTTCTTTATGCATCCACTGCAGTGTTCCTTCTTACATATTCTTTTGGTGTACAATAGAGAAAATGAAAATTGACCGGGTTCTTGGTCCTTGTTCTGTTAATGCAGGTACATCATCATATGTCCAATCTGTCGACAAATTTCTCAATACAGCAGCCCAATAAACAGCTCCCAGCTACACCTGGAGAAACTTGCACCGCTGTTGCTCAATCATCTTCTGCAAATTGTGCTCAAACCAAGCAACGAATGCGTTGGACTCCAGAACTTAATGAAGCATTTGTGGAGGCAGTCAACAAGCTTGGTGGAAGTGAAAGTAACTCTTCCTTTACCACTTAAAAGTCATTTTATATAAAATATCCGGCAGCCATTCACATCACTCATTCCTTTATTGACCACAGGAGCCATTCCTAAGGGTGTCCTGAAGCTAATGAAAGTTGAAGGTTTGACCATCTATCACGTGAAAAGCCACCTACAGGTTTGTTGTATTCTTGTGTCACGACCTTTTTCTTAATCTGCATTGGTGGATATCTCTCTGTCTACTCAATGTGGAATCTTTTTCCTGAACTGCAGAAATACCGAACAGCTAGATACTAACCAGAGACAACAAAAGGTGTGCATATGCAATATGTTTTATATTTTGATTTATTTAGTTTCATATTGCAGTCGGTGCTTTAATATTCAGAAATAACTCCATTTTATGTGCTGAAATTAATAATTCTTATTGACAGTAATTAATGCCACTCTTTGTAAATGCCTTTTTGTAGTTCTATCTATTAGAATTGTCATCATGACAAGTTTCGATACATCTATAATCTATCTGTCTATACATATACCCACAGAGACACCCATACACACATATATTGTCATATAATTAACTAGATAGTGAATGTCAAATACTTAAATATTAAAGTTAGAATTGAGTCTATTACAAGACTTCATATTTTTTTGTCGCTACAATACTAAAAAAAATTATATTTGCAACACAATTTTAATTCAAAATTCTTTCCCTTCTAAATCTTGAACTTCAATCCATTGCTTACACCATGAACAAATCTATCTTTTCAGACTCTTTCACTTAGCTTAATCATGAACAGAACTTCTTCAATGATGTCTCAGGTTCATGATTGTCTTTGGTTTTTCGAATATGCTATATGTTATGCTACATATGAAGGGTAATTTTTGTGGCCACTTCAGAAACTTATTTTTTTGTTTGCAGAGTCTTCGGAAATAAAACAGGCCTCTATTGAAGATCTGTCATCTCTAGACATGAAAACGTAAGTTACTTCTTTTACTTAAGTTCGGACTTGTAGTTAATGTAATTTTTGGAGTCCGATAATCGTTAGTATCTAAACGTCTGGGCACGATATTTAATATTTTCAATGTTACTGTTAGTTTATATATGTTCCTTTTAATTGGCCTCCTCTTCTGATTTTCTGGCTTTGCATGTGTATGTAGGATGATGAATCTCCTTTTCTACACTCAGCTCCTTTTAATTTTGTGAATGGAGGTGTGCCTGTTTCTTCTTTATATTGTGTGATTATTTGCCTTACCTTGTGCCACCGTTGATGAAACAATTCGACAACTACACTTCATACCTTTTTTCTATTGTGTTCTTCTCCCATTATTCTTGTAGAATAACATGGATGATCGGTAGATATTAATCTCTCTTAGAATTTGTCAAGAGAATAGGATTAGAAGACCATCAATTTCTAAATGAAATTGAAGGAGGATGGTAATGATCTTTGACTATGAAACATAATTAGACATTTTGGTAAAGTAGTTTGTTAGCAACCTATGGATGTCTGTTGTGCTAAAGTTGCATAATATTCACAAACACGTCGGCAGATGGAAGATTATTGAGTGACTGTGTGTGTGTGGACAATCTGGAACTAGCAAATATATTATGGTTTCAACGAGAACGATGAAACTTGTCAAATTTTGAAAGTTATTAATCTTAGAAAAGTCGCAAGGATGGATACAATTACAACTGAGCTCCGTTTCCTTCTAGTTTTTTATATTCTATATGTTCTGTTGCTGATTGTGCGCACCTCTGGTTTTCGAATAGGGGTATTGAGATCACTGAAGCATTGAGAATGCAAATGGAAGTCCAAAAGTGGCTTCATGAGCAGCTTCAGGTATGAATTCACATGGCGTATTGGTTTTAACTTGAAGGTGGCATATACTATAGGTTAAGCCACATATCAGGTTCCTAAGTTGTATGTGACTAATGCAAAATTTAATATTTGATACATAACATAAACAGATTACTAACGCTTCTTGCAGCAATAGAGAAATATATACTAATGCAGTCTTGTATTGTTGCTATGTTTGATAATTTGCTGAGGGATCTTGTTTTTGTGGATAGTATCATAGTGACAAACCTTTTACAGGTGGCACGGTTACTGTCTTGTTGGATAAGTTCCCTAGTATCAAATCTGCAGCCTTGTGAAAGTGCTGCAGCTTAGTCGAGATTTTACAACTGGCATTTTAATTTACATATTCGAAGGAAAAATAGCGATTAAAATTCTGAGTGTGACTCTAGCAGTTTCTACTTATTACCTTCATACATTATTTTCTAATTATTCTTTTGCAGATTCAAAGAAATCTGCAGTTTCGAATAGAAGAACAAGGGCATCACCTTCAGATGATGTTTGAGAAGCAGTGCGAGTCGGGCATGGACTTGCTCAAAGGGACTTCATCAGCGACTGAGAACCCCTTAAAAGAGTTCATGGATTCAGTGGGAAATGCTTCCTCCAAAGATGATTCAGGAGTACCAGTCGACAGTAGCGAAACAGGCGAAAAATCATCTAATGAACCAGCTGAGGAAAATTCACGGGATGTGGGAGAGAAACATAAAGCTCACGAGTCTGAAGTTATTGGAAATTGTGAAGCAAATGTAGCTGGCGTGTCCAATTTGTCACCATCCAAGCGTGCTAAAGTACACGGTTAGGTTGTCTAAATCAGACTGAATTGATAAGGAGCTCTAGAATCTGTAGTCCTTAGGATGAATTCTTATTGGCATTGGCTTATGTTCTCTTCAACTTTTAGCTTATAAGCAACTTAAGTTTCTACTTTTTAACTGTCATATACTTGGATTCCTTTGACATTTGTCTGAGTATATGAATACTGAGGAATTTTGGTTTGAAAATGAAGCTACCTTTTTGCTCCATGGTTTGTGTTATGATCTCTGTGAGAGTTTAGCTTTGTATATGACCTAGGATTCATCAATAATTTAGTTTTTACTTCTATATTGAGTGTTTGGAGATGGTTGCAGATGATTCCATATTTTTCATCCGTGCTAAATTATCAGATTGCCAGACGTTACTTCACCTATTATCACTTTATGAGTCGGCCTCGTGCCCTTTGATCACATAAATCATTGGTTACTTATAG
Organism: Fraxinus anomala; assembly: GCA_903798345.1. Taxonomy (NCBI): domain Eukaryota; kingdom Viridiplantae; phylum Streptophyta; class Magnoliopsida; order Lamiales; family Oleaceae; genus Fraxinus; species Fraxinus anomala. Next base: position 5,724 of record CAIGRN010084642.1, on the reverse strand, counting down.
TCCGAATGTGCATAGTGAGTAGTGGGTCCTTGTCCAACTGCTTCTTGGACTCCCCTTTGTACAATCCTACGATGTATATCTGGGGATACTCGCAACTGTGGGCATGATTAACGGACGGTGAAGAGCGGATATGGAAGAGGGTCAATGGGTGGAGCCGGAATCAATTTTTTCAGCTGGGGGGCTGGGAATTTTGATTTAAGGATATTTTGCAAGCAATCCTTACATGTATGATTTGTTTGTTCATGCTGCCGACTTTGATTTGCCGAGAGATTATGTTGCTCATTTTGCAGTTTTGGTGGGGATCAACTGAGGGAAGGAGGAAGATGGCTTGGGAAGTTCTAAGGGAGAGGACGAGATGTTTCCTTGAAATAACTTGGTTCTCTTGAATGTGGTGAAGAAAAATTGACTATTAATTGCAATATGTAGACAAAAATAATTTGGGCAGAATAAGAAAAATATGCTTATGTTTTCTTACATTGACAATGTTCAATTAAAGTAAGAATACGAAACAGGAAAATGAAGGCTTTGCTATGTCCGAAGGGTGACAATACATTTATTTTCTTCTCCTTCTATTGCACTAGTAAATAAATGCTGATATGCATATTCTAGGAAGACTTAACATTGAACTTATTTCTTCTTCAACTAATAACTATAAACAATCTACCTCCACCTTCTACCATCTTTTATTCTGTAAACTCGATAAACAAATCCTATAAACCATTCAGGTTTTTCATATTTGAAAATTAAATATCCTGCAACCAATCCAAATAACATTCCACATCCATACCCCATCAGGACAACTTGCCAGGTGAATCCATCAAAGATATTGAAGTCATCATCTTTCTGTGTCGCCGACACTGGAAGCTTTGGTTGTGGTTCGCCATTTCCACACATCTTTGTCAATGGTAATCCACATAATTCTGGATTGCCAGTATATGAACTCTTATCAAATGTAAGAAGCTGCCCTTGCTGAGGTATGGAACCAACAAGTTGATTGTATGAAAGGTTAAGGACTGACATAGTTGTCAACTTTGTCAATTGCCAAGGGATCTCACCTACCAATTGATTTGAACGAAGGTCCAATGATTCAAGTAAAGTAAAATTTTCTAATGATGGGATATGACCTGTGAAACAATTATTAGATAAGTTCAGAGCGTGTAGGGCCTTGATCTTTCCTATAGAACTTGGAATATCTCCATGAAATTTGTTGTTTGATAGATCGATGCTGCTATAGGGTCTTCGGATCCTCCACAGCTCACACACTAACCCCTTCAGCAAAACAGTCGATAGATCATCACTGTATAAGTATTTGTCGGCAATTTCATTTTCTCTCACATTCATCATGGCTTTGAAATTCTCTAAAAATTCAACTGGGAGAACTCCAGTGAATTCATTATCGGACATGTCAAGAATTCGCAGATTAGGAAATGGAAGCTGCACCTTTGAAGTAGGTATTATACCATGGAATTTGTTGGACTTCAACACAAGAATTCGGAGAACCGGAAGAGTTTCCATCCAAATGGGAAATGGGCCACTTATGTTATTGTTTCCAATATCTAGTTCTTCAAGCATCCTACAATTGATCAATGTGCGTGGTAATGTTCCATTCATTCGATTTCCATTTAAGTCAAAATGTTGTAGTCCACATCCCTCGATAAATATTTTCGGAATGGTGCCATGAAAGTGATTATTCTTCAAATTCAAATAAGACAGTCCTTTACTGAGTTTGGAGATGGTTTTGGGCAACTGCCCAGTCAATTGATTCATACTAAGATCCAAATACTCGAGCGACTTCAAATCTCCAACCTCAGGTGAAATCGTACCCGTGAGATGGTTGGAGGAAATATTGAGGTAGAGAAGGTTCGTTAAATTCCATATTGCTGGAGGTATTTCACCTGAAAATAAGTTGACTGAAAGGTCAAGTTGCTTCAACTTTTCAAGTTTCCTATCGCTTGAGGGATATTGCCTGAAAATCTACTACTTCTCAGAATAAGAATAGAGAGATTTGTCAACAAACCAATTTCAGATGGGATTTCCCGGATGAAAGAATTGTTTATAATATACAATGTTCTTAATTGGGTCCAATTTGAAATAAAGTAAGGTAGGTTGTGACCACAAAGATTACTATCTGATAAGGCAAAACTATACAACTTGGTCAGATTGGTCAAGGATAAAGGCAAGGATCCCGTAAGTGAATTCCCACCTAAAAACAAGCTGCCAAGGTTTGTGCAGAGACCGAGCTCCGAAGGAATTGTGGAATTGAGTGGGCTATTGATTGTGAGATGAAGATATTGAAGATTCCTGAGTTTGCCTAAAGAAGATGGGAGACTTCCTTGAAATGAAGTTAGTTCAAGGGATTCTAGATTTGGCATCAAGCCAAAAATATCAGGAATAGAACCAGAGAAGTTGTTCCCTCCTAATCCAATTTCTTTCAATTTCGTCAGCTTGGTAAGAATCGATTGCAAGGTGCCCTGAAATGAGTTACCAGTAAGGATGAGATGTGCAATCTTGCCCAAATTGGTGAATAATGATTCTGGAATTTCACCAGTAAATGAGTTATATGACAAATCAAGATAAGTTAGGTTATGGCAAGTAAGTATAAAATCTGGAAATCCCAAGGTGAGCGAATTCCCATAAAATGAGAGCTCTGTCAATACGGGAAAGCTCTGGAATTTAGACCAATCAGGAGATGTCAAGGAATTGAATCCAAAATACAAATACCGGAGATTTTGAAGACCACTAATTTGATATGGAACTTGCCCATTGAGATTGTTCCAAGCAAAATCAATGTACTGAAGCTCTGTCAGATTTCCAATCTCTGGTGGAATGATGCCGCTCATCTTATTGTCCCTCAGATCCAAGAAAGTGAGCTTGGAAAGACTACCAATCTCTGGTGGAATGATGCCGCTCAACTTATTGTAGCTCAGATCCAAGAGAGTGAGCTTGGAAAGACTACCTATAGTAGATGGTATCGACCCATGCAAAAGACCATCATTGAGGTTGAGACTTGTGAGATTTGAAAATGAAACAAAATCGAATTGGTAAAGCGTGCCATTAAGGATTGCACCCGATAAGTTTATTTCAGAAATCGACCCCTCAGTATTGCATACAATCCCTGTCCAATTACTGAGATTCGTAACATTATTGAGGTCCCATGAATTAAGTAGATCATGAGATGATAAGGTGTTCTTCCATCTTACAAGAGTCTCTGCTTCTGTTTTATTAGATGATACAATGTTTAGTGCAAACGGAAGTGAACTAAAAATGAGAATATGAAGAAGGAAAATAAAGGCTATTCTTAATGCTTCCATGCTTACTTTTCAGGGTTTCTTTACCCTTTCCCCTTTCTTCTTTTATAAGAGAATAGAAAAAGAAGATGTGACAAATATGTTGGCAAGTCAATGAAAACAAATTGAAAGAAAGAGAAAGGAAGCCTCATTTTTCTGTTTGATATGTATATTTGAACCACAAATTACGTTGGTTTAAATCACACGGCGAAACTCGAAAGACTAGAATGCAGATTGTTGTCTAACATTTTACGGATTTGAANAGTCAATGAAAACAAATTGAAAGAAAGAGAAAGGAAGCCTCATTTTTCTGTTTGATATGTATATTTGAACCACAAATTACGTTGGTTTAAATCACACGGCGAAACTCGAAAGACTAGAATGCAGATTGTTGTCTAACATTTTACGGATTTGAACGTGTGATGAGAAAGTGGATTCTCACACGAATCGCTTCATCATACTTGGAAATATTCCTTTCAAGATCTATGTTACAAAATATACCGTGCGTAGTGAAGATCTTATGATGCTCAAGTCACTCTAAATTAGTTTAGATTAAGTGTCACAAAATTATTTGAATGATAGTCTTCAATAAATTACATCCGAACGAAAGTAGACATCAACTTTATGGAAGAACCGAAAGAATATAGAGTCTTGATAATGTTTAGCCTTTTTGTGGTTGATATTAATGACTTCTAAGGAATTCAGTTCCATGAAGATACAAGTTGAGAAAATTCTTAGCATTGATAGTTGAAGACTAAGTCAACCAAAGCATCAAGAGAATAAGTGCGAAAATTAATGATATATGAAAGGGAAAGCAACTCAGTTGCAAAGAATAATTTTTAGCGAATATTTATAAAAAATATTCACATCGATGTCTCATTAGTAGATTAGTTCTACTGTAAGAGAATGAGATATTGACATCAATTTTACACAGCATTTTTCCCTAGGTGCTGGAATTATGAGCCTTGATGGAATTGGGTAAACATGAAAGGACATTTTTGCAAACAATTGTGTCCGTGTCTTTGGGTTGGTTTTAACATGTGAGGCATGCATTTGATTCCTTTTAACATGTCTGGGGTTTACTTAGGATTTAAAGACTGATTCAATCTCAATAATTCTCTCTTTTTGGCCAAACTCCACCAATCAAAATTCAAAACGTAAAGTTACTCGAAAGAGAGCCTAATTCTCAATAAAATAAAATAAAATATACTTAGGGATTGTTTTATCCACATTATTTTTAAAATACATTTTTTTTCAACAAAATAATATTGCATGCAAATCAAAAAAAATTCTTTATTTTTTTTAACCACACGTTCTCCATAATTTACTATTCTAAAATGCGTTCTTTGTCAAATAATGGGTTTAATGAAATTCTAATATTATTAATAATTAAGGTACTTTGTGATGAGAATCAATGTCACTAATGCGTTCTTTGTCAAATAATGGGTTTAATGAAATTCTAATAGTATTAATAATTGGGGTACTGTGTGATGAGAATCAATGTCACATCTATCTAGGGATAAATATAACGAATTATACTCAATGAGATGCTTTTTACTTCAAAGCCGCAAACGTTCAATTATACATAAACTCTCTTACCAACATAAAATAAAAAATTATCGCGTCATAAAAAATGATAATTCAAGCAAGTGCTGTTAAATAACGTGAATGCTAAATTGTAACACGAAGGTAAGCTTGTAACTGTTACATGCTCCGCCAATACTTCATAATTTAAATCAACTTAATTAAATATTGACGTCAAAACTTATTTTCAACTTAGTCCCTTAACATTTCAAAATATCAAAAATTGTCCAAATCAAATCTTTAGCATCTGGGGATCCTTCTCAGCACTAAAATATCTTGACTTGTCGCATTCTTATCTGAAAATATATTTTTCCCCATTTGCAATATAATTCATAAACTTTATACTTGTTGGCATTTAGGCCCAATCTTGGGTTCGAGCTCATAAAACCGGCATCAAAGCAACAATCTAAAGTCTTAAGATCATAATTTAAAAAAAAATTCCGTAATTTTTACTTTAGTAATTAAATTTTCTAAATTACTCAAAACTCAATTTTTCTCGAGTAATAATCTCTTGGTATTATTATTCATAGTCTAATACATTCTCAACCAACACGATGATTTTTCTAATTTGCACTTAGGCTCTTAAACTCTCTAAAATCATGTTAATAGATTCAAAAGCTTCTCAACTTGCCTTATATGCCACGTATCATAGTCATAAAATTTCGGGATTTTACAATATACCTCTTACTCATTACATTTCTCGCCAATTACTTCATAATGATGTAGAAGTGGGCGATATGTGAGAGAATTAATGAACGGTACGAGGTATTCAAGGACTTCAATTATTTTCTTTTTCATGATTAATTTTGTGCTTGGGTTTTAGAAATGGTTTTTTGAGCATAGGATTTTCTTT
>CAIGRN010084626.1:0-15868 GCA_903798345.1 Fraxinus anomala | reverse complement strand
GCATGTATCTTTCTAGGCTTTCACAATTTTAGTTAATAGTGAGTGAGTCCTATTGGGATCGTGTTATAAGTGTCGTAGCCAAACCTATTGATTGTAGAAGTGAAATTTTAGCTTTGAAATATCGATTAATTGAATTTCGCACTCCAAGTACTGTTTACTGGCATTCGTATATGAACATCTTCAAATTGGGCTTATTGCTATTTATCTAACGATTTATTGACTCACGAATCTACTATTACGCAACTCTACCTTCTCCTCACTAAGCAGAAGGCATTCTAAAAGAGCAGCAGATTTTTGGATGTATTTAACTATAGTTCAATTTTTTTCGCCTAAAGAGTACCAATAAAAGGTGGGGCAACTTTCCCAAGTCAAAGACTTTCCTTTCTTTATGTCTTCGCTAAAATTGAATTCATTCTTCACTGCCAAGTATGCTGGCTTGGCTGCTTGATTGGCTATTGCCATAGAAGACATCTATGTTGTACTAGCAAACATAGCAAGATACATATTAAAAAAATAGATTGAGCCGAATGCCGACCTAAAAAGGACGCTTGGGGATACTTTTTAGTTTCTCGAGAGGTTGATGTACAATTCTATGTTATACCAGCAGACATGGCAAGATACATATTAAAAAAATAGAATGGGCCAAATGCCGACCTAATAAGGACGCTTGGGGATACTTTTTAGTTTCTCGACAGGTTGATGTACAACCAAAAGGTGAACGCTTTACCAAACTCTTTATTAACTTTCATGTGTTGATTTTGCTTATTACAATATTATCTAACACCACTGGTAGATAGTTTTGTTATGACAAATTAGGTGGGCCTCATTCCTACCTTTCATGTTAGGCACACGTTCAGTTTTATTGCTTCCAAGATTTGTCAAGTAAGCCGTGTAGAACTGTGAAATCCGCCATTCTCTGTCGGACACTGTCTAGACTAAACTGGGCTTTGTCAAGCTTGATATCATGTCTTTTTCTCATGCATATGTTGACTGCTAAGTTGATCGTTTTAGTGTCACGTTGGCTCTTTTCCAACCTCATGTCATTGCTAGGGGATGAGCTTGGATCTTGAGAGCTCCCTTTTTTCGTTATATTTTTGAAATACTTGAATACGTACATACAAAAACCATGACTAGAACAACCAGGCGTGTTTTTGTCCAGCTAAAGATAAAAACAATGCACCAACAGATTTTTTATTGCCATGTCATATTTTTTGTTAGCCATGCAAACATATCAATTAATTTAGAATAATTCCCTGCTTATTCACATAAATCATACAGGTGCATCTTCTGCAATTGTTGTGTTGAAAACCAATGAAAAATTGCCAAGTATTCTTCTATAAAAATTCTATCAAACTTTTTCTGTACCTAGCATAACAGATTAATTTAGCAGACTGAAGCTGTGTGTCTGGGAGAGGGAGAGGGAGATGGAGAGGAAGCTTGGCGACTTGGGTCAAAAATCCTATTTTGGATTACCTACAATGTTTTTAATTTTAACTTGTTAGGTTTTTAATATAATTGGCAAATTTGTGAACAAAAAGGACTAGAATTAATGTGTTGTAAAAGTCAAGGTGTAAGTTCCAAATACTGTTAATTGAGTTGTATTAGGTCTAAGGTTCGAGAATGGAAAGAAGGAAAAAAATGGCACCACAATTTCGCTAGACTGTCGCCATGATTTTACTTGAGTGGCAGAAACAGAAACATTGTCGCTTGCTTGTCGCCCAACTTTCGCTCGAGCGACAGAGTTTCCCAAAAAATTTTAATTCGCGTTTTTAAAACTTTTTGTCCGGCCCATTCAATTCAAAACCTAAATTATAAATACCAGCAAGCCTCTGAACGGTTTTTCTATAGTTGATCATTGAGAAAATATATACGGTTTCATATCATCTTCATCAAATAAGCTTTCAACCTTCATGTTTTGATTTGTTCTTTGTTGAAAACATAAAATCCATAATCCAAATACTAAACTGTTACTTCCTACACATCTGTCAGAGTTCTGAAGATCAAGGGAAAGTGATTGGAGTTCCAATTGTTGAAGAACGCGAAGTTCTTCGTTGATCCACACGAGATAGACGAATTCATAAAGTCGAGAGTTGGTGTAGGAGCACGTAATTCAAGAGGGTTTTGAAAACTGCAGCTGAGACTTGGTGCAGGAACATGCAATCCACTGTGAGAATTGCAGTCAGGAGGTCAGAAAGTGCTAGTGGTAGTCGAGTCTGGCGGACTGTAAGTTCATAATTCGTTTATAGTGGATTGTTGATCGGTAAAATGCCCGAAGTCGTTATCCAGTTGAGGTTTCTCAGTAATCATTCTAGTTGTTTATTTATTGTTTTCATATAATTGCAGCAATTCAATTTAGGAAAATTAACTTAATTGATTAATCATCTAGAGATAATTAATAGCCACTTGCTGGCTGTTGCTAGTTAATTATTAATTTCGCAAAATCACCTATTCCCCCCCATCCCCCCTCTTCCTTTTTCTAGGTGTAATTTGAGTCAAATCTCGTAATTTCATAACCCAACAATTTGAAGCCACTCCAAATTTTGAGAAAAATAGAGCTCAAACATGGGTTAAATGCCATCTTCTTGATAAGCACAATAGAGAGCAGATGTGACATGAATATGGTGGAAAATGATTTATATCTTGATGTTCATTTAACAAAAGGTAACCGTTTGAAAAAAAACCAATGCGGAGAAATAAGAAAAAGAAAAAAAGAACGAAAGAGTAATGGAACTTTATCAGCAAGCAGCTCAACTTTCTTGTATCAAAACAAGCAGACAGAAATTGTTCAGCGTTGAAAATTTAGTTGAGGGGATTAGCAGAAGTACTCATTGATTCTATATCCTTTATCAATCGATCCAAATTACAATAAGTTGATCCCCCTTCACTCAAACATCTCTTCGCCGATTTCGCCATCTGATCAGCCCTTTGTAGAAACTCCTCTTTCCTTACCTCCATAAGATTCCTCACCATTTCCTCAATTATACTTCTGTCACATGTATCTTTCATATCCAATCCAAGCTTCCATACCTCCCCAACAAACCTACAATTCACTTGCTGATCAAGGAAATAAGGCCAGCAAATCATGGGAACACCCTCGTATATGCTCTCCAAGGTTGAATTCCACCCACTATGAGTCAAGAACCCGCCCACAGCTGGATGGGCCAAGACATCTTCTTGAGGAGCCCAACCCACAATATACCCCCTCTCTTTTCTACCTTCCGATAAATCCACTGTAATCTGATGATCCCAGTCTTGTCCGGCAATCGAGTCAGGCCTTATGACCCACAGGAATCGCTGACTACTATTTACCAAACCATGCCAAAACTCAATGACCTGGTCTTTTGTCATTACTGCAAGACTTCCAAAGCTAACATAGATTACAGACTTCAATGGTTGTGCATCTAGCCATGTAATGCAGCTTTTGTCTTCTTTCCATAAACTATTAGAAAATGCAGGCGGCAATGTTTCTTTTGCAGCTAGTTTGGCTTTTAGATGTGCATGTAGCGGTCCAATGGTGTAGATATTAGGACACACACTGCGCATGTGGGAAAGTATTGGCCCTTCTAATTCTTCAAATGTGTTCAATATGAGACCATTAGCTCGTGCATTTTCTGTGCACTCCGTCTTATACAGTTGGATATTTGGATCAGCTAAGTTTCCGGATCGGAAAAAACTTGGGAGGTCACGGCGTCGGAGATAATTTTCCATGCCTGGTACACTCTTTATGAGTGCATCCAAATCATCATCTACAGTAAAAAAGGATATGAATACTAAAAACATTCTCTCATTTGGCAACGATAAACAATCAACATATATGTGTATACTCGTATTTGGTGCCGGAAAGTAAATTGCACTGTGAAAGCATTTTTGATTGTTTAATTTACGATTTTGACAACCAAATTTTTGCCAATAAAACTCTCTTACAACGATCAATGCCTTGTATAAAGCGCCTTTGAGGCTTTATGTAGAACCTTTTCATAAAGACTTGGGTGACTTTTCCCCACATCAGGTTAGTAAGATCTCTATAGGTCCAGTATTCCCCTCTTTGTTCAATAAAGTTTTCAACCCTTAAAAACTTTTGTTATAATGAGATAACATGCATTCTTCTTCCTTCCATTGTACTGTTAGATTATTTTTTATGGTGAATACATGAGGTACTCTAAAACTACCAACAAATACATTTTCCCAGTAAACTATTTAATTTTCAAGATTCTAGCTAGTGATACATCATACATAATATAGAAAGCATAAATTAATTCTTAAAAAACGTGAAAATAAATTAAATGCTAAATTATTGAAGAATCGAATTTCGCTCACCTCTAAAGGGAAATTCTCCAGCTTCAATGAGTTTAGGAAGGCAAAAGAAGACCCAAAGGCAGCAGGCACTAATAGTCCTGACAGAGAAAATGGGGACACCAACTTCATTAGCAACATCACCAGTAAATCCCAAAATCCCATCTGCTATAATACATGTCACCGGCGGCCGGTGACTGCCGGAATCGTTCAATGAAATCAACAAATCCTTAAAGAGTGGTTTGGTTTTAGACTTGAGAGAATCAAACAACTCCATAAATCGATCTCCACGAGGGTGATCTTCGGGTAGCCCATCTGAAACGGTCTTGATTTGGAAACCTGGGTAGCAATCAAAACGGTTCTGGATATTGGAAAAACGAACAAGGCGGGCATAGAGGTAGTCTGTAACGACAAAGGTTATCTGAAGGCCAGCAAGGCAAAGCAGCTCTGCTAACTTGAGCATGGAGTTGACGGGGCCCTGAAGGGGTAAGGGAAAGATGAGTACATGAGGAGGTGAGACTTTTTGTTCATCCATTGTCGACCGGCTTTTTGCAGAATGAATATCCAAACTCGCTTGGTTGGTGGGTAGAATAGTTGGATATTCTGGCATAGACATTTCCTTTTCTTTTTCTGCAAGAGAGATCTACATTTACATCTTCCTGTACAGCCCCTCAAAGGAAAAACGCATTTTTTTTTAATTGGGTGTGGATCTCAGGGTTGTAAACCAAGTTGTAATATTTAATGATGTATAAATAATCAAATTCTTTTGAATTATGCTATGTGTACATAAAAATAAACATAACATTTGACATAAATGTCACACGACGATCCTATTGGAGGGCGCCTGGGCCTCCAAGTGCCCCCCAATAGGGGGCCACCATATGACTAGTATGTCAACCCTGATAGGTAATGCTTTCTTTTTGCAATTGGGTTTGGGCAGGTTTAGGGTGAATCGTACTGAATTCTTTAGTTAAATACCCGACTGGGTATTAGAATCGAACATTTAGATCGAGATCTACAATATCCCTAATATTTTTTAATTAAATAAAAAATTTATTTTATTTTTTTCTAAATAAATTTGTCAACTAATTATTAGAGTCCAAAAGTATCATTTTCTTGTTTCATTTGTCAACTAAATTAATTGAGCAAAAAAAAAAATATCTTTCCCGTTTTCAAACTAAATTAAATATCTTTCATTTGTCAACCTAAATTAATTTCTAATTTAAATTTCAAATAATCAAATTTGTGTGACCTAATTTTTTCTCAATCATTCTGTCGAACTATGCTATTTTGTAAAAGTTAAGTTTGAACATGTCATTAGTTGAATTATTATAATATTGTTGTATATGTTAAAAAAAATTAATTATAGTACAAAACTGAATCGAACTGGTTCGATTTCATAATTAAATTTACAATCTTACCATACGTACACATCTCTTTACATCCTGTCTTACTGAATTTACACTTAGCACAATCTCATGTCACCTTTCACATCTCACACATTTGATTCAATTATTATAGAACTGCTATATCATCCATCTGCCAACCGAGGAGTAAAGCGAGATGTACAAATAGCTTTATCTTTAAATTTGGACCCTAGGCAATATGGCAACTAAAATCTCCAATAGCTATCAAAATCTTAATGCGTGAGACCCGCGAGCCCTATCGACTTATATCAATCCTAACACTCACCAGCTATGGCCTAGTTGAGCTCAAGAATTGGTGGGTATGTTAAGATTTGGGGTTACATCTTAAAAAACCAACTTTATTAAGAGGAGGAGCCCAAATCCTTATAAATTGGTTCATATTTTCATCTTTATTCGATGTGAGATTCTATTTCTTAACATGCTCTCGCAAGATGGTGGTTCGTTTTGAGCATATCAATCTTGAAATTCGTATACTCAATTTTTTTTTAGTCTTAATCGGATCGAATTACTCAATTGAGCATAACGAGCTTTGATACCATGTTAAGATTTGAGGTTCCATATTAAAATGTCAACTTTATTAAGACAAGTAACCAAAACCATTATAAATTGATCCATATTTTTATCTTTATTTGATGTGAGATTCTATCCCTTAATAGGGTTTCTGTAGATTATCAAGTTACGTTGTGCTTGTGACATTCCATTGAATATTCTTATTACGACATCCATTTGCAAGCCAATTCGTGAGGCTAGTCCACCTTATTTTCTCATTTAATTACGTTAATTTTTTTTATTTCAATTCTTTAAATTTTGTAAAAACAATTTTGAAAAGATCGGAAGCTGGCCCAACTCAACTCGAATCATGGTCGGCTCGACTCGAACAATTGTCATCCATAGACTATATTTATCTTGAACTAGTATTGATTAGTTTAATCTACATCTTGTTATTATGAGCAGTGTTCTAAAAAGTGTAAATCGTAAATAGTCGTGGAGGCGAAACTTCAAACTTTACGAATTTAAGCGAGCCTAAGCGAGACTTATACGTAAAAAAATGTTTTCTTATTTTTAATATTTTTTTATTTTTTTAATATTTTAATCATTTAATAATTAAAATAATAAATATCAAATATCTAAAATTATAAAATACTATATTTACTTAATAATTCCTACTATTAGTAAATTATACAAATTTCAAATTTTTGAAATGTAAAAACTATAATATTTTTCATAATTTTAATCTTCAACTAGACAAATTCTACTTAATAGATTTATAGGATTTTCATATATGCTTTTAAAATTTGCAACAAAATGAGTCTTAAGATCATAATTACATAATGTAGATAGTATCATAAGTTAAATCTTATTTAACTATTTAAATAAAATCATTTTTAACTTTTATACAGATAAAATCTTTTAAAAACTTAAAATTAAAGTCAAAGGAAAAGTTCTCTAAAAAACAATAATAATCTAAAATCAAATAAAAGACATTTAAAATAAAAGGAAAAAAAAAACTAATAATCCGCACAGGGAAAACGAAAAGAGTAAGGAAAAAATTCAATAATTTATGAATTGAAAAAAAGAAAGGTCTAGACGTGAAGCAAGGTGTTTTGCTCGAATTTCGAACCTAAAAGACGCTTAGACGAGCTTTTTAGAACGCTGATTATGAGAATGTTTGGCAAATCAAGCCACATGCCCACAATTTTATTTTATTTTATTTTTTGTGTTGAATTAAGCCAAATAAGTCACAGTACTCATTTCTTATTTTGTGTAGGATTCATTCTATAAACAATTTTTAACCACACGTTATTGTAATACTATGATTTTTTAGATGACAACGAATTTAATGTTAACGAAAATCAGTTTGACAAAAGAAAAAAATTATAACAGAAGATGGAGTAGCTAGTTTCAAATAAAGCACTTACTAGTCCTTCATTAAGTTGATATCGTTAATCAAACAATCTAGATTTTTGTACGAGCACTAACTTTTACTCACACTTGCCTTTGCCACATATGCAATGTGAGTAGGACGAATTTTCGACATGTTTGGAGAGCCTGTTGATAATTTCGATTTTGTAGATACTCATACAACATCTCTTATTCATAGATCTACTCTTACATTTATACTATAGATACAAAATTATCTATTTTTAAAACAGGAATTAAAGTAGGAGATCATTTATCCCCTTATTGCCGTGGGGGACAAATGGGACTATCACCAACCTTTACTGTGTCGCATGTAGCTTTCATGTCCCAAGCTCCAAAACTCACCCTCATACCTACTATTCACTTGCTGGTCAACATAACGTGGCCAGCAATCATGGGCTTTCCCTCCACTATACTCTCCAAATGTTGAGCTCCAAGTCCATCCTCTATGGATCAAAATCCACCTACTGTTGAGCGGACTTGAGACCTTTTCTTGTGGAGCCCAACTAAAAATACCCCTTTCAGGAATCTCAAACTATTCCTCCAATTCAACAATCGAACAGGGCCTTTGGACCAACAAAAACCTAGTTACACAATTCACCAAACCATGCAAAATTTCCAAGAGTTGGTCCTTGGTCACGACTGTCAATACTTCCAATGCTAACAAAATAAAACAGGTCTGAGGGGCTGCATATCAAGCCAGGGGATGCAACTCCTGTCTTCCAGATACTATTTGATGTAATACCTGTCCCGAGTCTAGTTTTCATGTGTGTGTGGAGAGGCCTATGGCATAGATTTTTGGACATCAGGTTGAAAGGGTTTTTTACCGTCCTACTGTAATGGAAACTGAAATAATACAAAATGGACTTCCAAATAGAACTTCAATTAGAATTCATCAAATAAACGTGAATAAGATTTCACAATTGCATTCCAACTAAGATTCTAATCACTTTAAGTAGAACTCCCAATTATCTTCAACAAATAATTCGGGTTACACCCAAATTCTAATACCTACATTAATAACAAGCTTGCCAAGTTATCCCCTGCACCAAACCACCAAAAACAGAGTAATCTAATTTGATATAGAAGTCACTTAATTTTGGTCCTGAATTCCCTTGCAAGAGTAGGCAAAAGGGAACTCCCAGCTTTGATGAGTTTGGGAAGGAAGAGATAAGTCCATATACCAAAAGGGCTAATAGTAAAGAAAAAAAGGAGTGGAACCACAATCTGTTTAGCAATATCAACTGAAAGCAGAATATTCCATTGGCTATTATGCAAGTTATTATTGGGTTCTCAGAGTTGGGACCAGAAGTTACCATTTCCTGCAATAGTGGCACACACACAGCTTTCATAGAATCCAACATCTCGAAAAATTCATTGGGAGTGCAGGGATTGTCTTTGGGAAGGACATCGGCCACCGTTTCAAAATGAAAAATCGGAATAGAGTCGATAATATGATTCGCTACTGGTGCAGTTTAATAAACAGTGTTGGAAGTGTTTCGAGTTTAATACATAACTACTTTAATTTACTATAGGAAATACAAATCATAATACCTTAAATTAGATTCATTGAATAAGTTCCATGTTTTATAACGAATAATGGGCTAACCACTTCTATATTATTATCTAAGACAGAAGGTCTGGATCTACATGATGCCACCCTGACTGCAAATTCCAGTCATATCAAGACCAAAATAATCAAGTATCACAAATAGGGGTGTCAAAACCAAATTTGTGCACTAAAGGACCAGGTCCCACATTACTATGAACTGGAACACATCTCTGTTTAGTAATATCAACAGCAAAGCGCAAAATTCCATATGCAAGTCATTTGAATTTCATTAGAAAGATGCCAGTAATATTCATACCATTTTGCAACCACACTGACCATATTATTTTCATGTTCATTTTTAAGAGATGAAAGATCATCAGTTTAACCTTCTCTACCATAATTATATTAGTTAAATTTGTAAATTTGATTGTTCCTTGATCAATAGGATCTAGACCCCCTGCCTAACTTATGAACCTGCTCAAGTTTATAGTAGGCAAGGTTAGATTGCTAATAGCACCTCTAATCGTAGTGTAGAATAGATTTAAACAGTGATTTACATCTCTGAAGTGGCCGGAAACCTCTCCAATAAAGAGATGTAAAGAAAATGCAAATTGTATTTTTCGGTAGAAAATATACAAAAAGATGTAAATTTACATTAATTTTTTTACATTCACAAGAGGCAAAAAGTAGATTTAGATCTTTTCATTGGAGTAAAATTTGAATTTAGATTAATCGGGATGTAAATGAAGATGCAAAAGTTTGTTTTGGAGATACCAATTTGCACCGAATTTTACACCACCATTATAGGTGCTCTAACTAACCTGTTTTTAGCATAAACTCGTTTCATAATTTGGAAACTTATCAAAATATAGAGTAGGCATGAAATCCAATTACAGTATTTTATTACTCAAGATTCTAGCTAGTGTCTTGCGATATATAATAATGGAAAACATACTATCGTTAAATACAAAATAATGAAAAAATCTTGAATAATTCTTAAAAACATGAACATAAAACAAGTTCTAATCTATAAAATGATTGATATTAATCATCTTTTGAAGGGAAATTCTCCCGCCTGGATGAGTTTGAGAAAGCAAAGAAGATCCAAAGGCAACAAGGGACAGAGAGGCACCAACTTCGTTAGCAGCATCAAAAGTGAGTTACAATATTCCATTTGCTGTAATACATGTCACCGGGCCAGCTGTTAGAGACATTTTCCTCGATGATATCATTAACAAGTAATAAAGTAGTAAGTAAAATATCGTCCCACAATAATTGATTATTGATTTCACCAAAATCAAAACTAACCCTAACAAGAACGCTCATATAAAATTGAGTTTTTTTTCCTAATTAAATTAAAGAAGCAAACTAATTCAAATAAGAGTAAGCAAATATCGAGATAGAAGTCAATTAATGGAATAGTTTAGAGTCCCTATTTCACTAAATATCCATACTCACATTGAATCCATATTTTGGTTTAAGTATTATGTTGTCGGTCATTAAATTCGAGATAAAGTATTAACGTTCTTCTCTTGAGTATTAGACTTTCATCTCTCAATTAAAAATTTGATAAAAGTGATATATAAGAACATCTTTAAGAGATTTTCTAAATAAAAAATGCTATTTATTTTCTAAAAGATTCACAAAATACAAAATACTCTTTATTTTAGAGATTCAATACTTAAAAATAAGTTCCAAAAAAAACTCTATTTTAAATTTTTATTAAAATTTTAAAATAGAGAGTGAGTTTGACACTCCAAATTTAGATAGTCAAACTCACTTTATTCTTAAAGTACAATAATTGCATTTAATAAATAATGTATTTCAATACTCTATTTTTAAACTATTCAAATTACATATAAATTGATTGGTCATTAATATATAAAAAGTTATGTTAAATAAAATATGAAGAGCAATCGATAAATGTTTTTTGAGAAAAATAAAATGAAGAGTTAGAGCTTATTGGAATGTATAAAAATTTTGACACTCTAAATATAAGCATGATCTCTATTATACATAAGATGTTCTTTATAAATAAAGAGTTCAGTTTGTTGAAATCAATATCTGAAAACTTGTTTTCCAACCAATCGAGCCAAATCCCGTCCTCTAAGAAATATATGCACGCCCTCAATAAACGTCAAACTGCTCGGTCATTGAGAACAATGATCGGTGCATGTTTAACCACTTTAGTCTTTAGGGTTGAAACGTGAGAAGTCATTCTCTTGAAGTTATTTGTTGTTCATTTCATTCTTTGAGATTATGTCTACTGCAATTTTTACTTGCCTAAATATTTGAAAAGTGAAAAGTCATTCTCTTGAAGTTGTTTGTCGTTCCTTTCATTCTTTGAGATTATGTCTACTGCAATTTTTACTTGCCTAAAGAGTTGAAACGTGAAAAGTCATTCTCTTGAAGTTGTTTGTCATTCCTTTCATTCTTTGAGAGTATGTCTACTGCAATTTTTACTTGCTGTTGCAATTCTTTGAGTGTTTAGTTGAGCAGACACTTATAGTTGAGCTAAGGTGTGAGGACACCATTGGTAAATTCAAAGTAGTCTAATGTGGGTTTGTCACAGTTCCACCATTCGAGGATTTTTTGTCTGCTTGACATAGTTTAACGAAGTTATAGTGTGTCAAACCATTTTTTTGACCCCACGCAAGTTATGTGGAATATTGATGTAATTTCAAGATATCATGATCAAATAGAGAGAATATGTCATGAGATAAGAGTTTAACTTATTCTGTTACCATACTTTTTTGTTTTCACATAGTAAGCAAGCACTTATTCAATGTATTGCCCTATGTGGAAAAGCTGCCTGAAATACATCAATACTTTTTGTAATGGGCAAGACGTGGTGGATGTGATTGTGTACCTTTTCGTTTCTTGACAAATGGAGGTGTAGGGTCTCAATCTATTTAGGCTAGATTGTATCAAACATGACGTGTCATTTCAAATATGTTTACTTACATTTTCTTAATGTTTATTTATTATATTAGTTTGTACTAAATCTAACAAAGAATTTTTTTTTTTAACTACTTTTTAGTTTTGTGAAGAATACTCTGATTTGAACTTTTGTCATGATGCTATACTGATCAGCTAATTTCAATACAATTTTGCTCATGGACAAAGATTGATGTCATTTCTCAAGTTAAATGGTTTCGGCTTTGGCCGAATCTTAAAACGATCTAAGAGCAAAGGATCAAGCATTTGGAAGTCCATCAAAACAAAATGACAAAGCGATATATCTTTTTCAACGTCAAGTAAAAATTGCAGTAGACATAATCTCAAAGAATTTGAATATTTCACCGTTACCATAGTCTCCTCCTAATAACACTCGAGGAGAAGTGATTGAAGATGGAATATCCTATTATGGACAATGTAGTCACTAGGCCTGCGATGTTGATATCGTCATCAACTTAATATCTTCGATTAGTTTGTCTAGACTTTTGTACGAACATCCACCTTTACTCACACTTGCCTTCGCCACATTCGCAATGTGATCAGCCCTTTGTAAGAATTCTTCCTTCTTGGACTCCATTAGCTCCCTAACCATCCTTTCTACTATCACTCTGTCGCATGTATCTTTCATGTCCAAACCGAGCTTCCAAACCTCTCCCACAAACCTACTATTAACTTGCTGGTCAACAAAATATGGCCAGCAGATCATTGGCTTCCCCTCCACTATACTCTCCAATGTTGAGTTCCATCCACAATGGGTCAAAAACCCACCAATTGCTGGGTGGGACAAGACCTCTTCTTGTGGAGCCCAACTCACAATGTAACCCCTCTCTTTTGTAGCTTGAGACAAGTCCATAGGAATTTCAAATTCTTTCTCCAATCCAACAATTGAACCGGGCCTTCGGACCCATAAAAACCTCGTTCCACTATTCACCAGACCATACCAAATTTCCATGACTTGGTCCTTGGTCATGACTGCGAGACTTCCAATGCTAACAAATAAAACAGATTTGATGGGTTGCATATCAAGCCAAGGGATGCAACTCCTGTCTTCTTTCCAGATGCTATTTGATGTCGTTTCCGTTGCTAGTCTTGTTTTCAAGTGAGTGTGTATTGGCCCAATGGGGTAGATTTTTGGGCTGATTTTGCGCATTTGTGATAATATGGGTGCTTCAAGATCCTCAAATGTATTGAAAATCAGTCCTTGGGCTAGGGGAAGGTGCCTGTCCTCGTCGAGAACTAATTGGATAACGGGATCATTAAGGTCCTTGGTCCGATAAAAGCTAGGAAGATCCCGGCGCCTCAGAAAACCTTCCATTCCTGGCGCATTAACAACAAGCTTATCCAAATCATCCCCTGTGCCAAAACCACAAAAAAAAAAAAAAAAAAAAAAGATTTATCTAATTTGATAAAGAAGTTAATTTCTGTTCTGAAAGAGTAGGCAAAACTCACCTTTGAAAGGAAATTCCCCAGCTTCAATGAGTTTGGGAAGACAGAAATAAGTCCATAGACCACAAGGACTAATAGTATCAAAATAAAGGAGTGGAACACCAATCCGTTTAGCAATATCAACTGCAAAACAGAATATTCCATCTGCCACTATACAAGTAATTGGCTTCTCAGAATTGGGGCCATAGGGACCAGAAGTTACCATTTCTTGAAATAGTGGCACACTCACAGCTTCCATTGAATCCAACATCTTGGATATATCATCCGCAGTGCGTGGAGTGTCTTCGGGAAGGCCATCGGGCACGGTTTCAAACCGAAAACTCGGATAGCGTCGAAAATAGGATTCAATATTAGTGCAATTCAGCAAACATTGTTGAATGTATTGTGTGTTTAGAAAAGTTACTTGCAGACCATCATGACAGAAAATTTCAGCTAGTTTGAGCATACAATTGACAGGTCCTTGAAGCGGTAAGGGGAATATGAGCACATGAGGAGGCGATGAAGATGCAGATGCAGATGCACTTTCATTATCCATGTTTTGGTTGGGTTAGAACTGAACTGAACCGAACCTCACTTCCCCTTTTATTGAGTCAATAGAATTTGCCCAGGTGCTACTTAGTGAAGTGCAGGTGCATACCTTTTTGTTTGAAAATAATGTCTGCCACTGAATCTACCCTACAGATTTATTATTCAATTGAGTGAAGCTGTAAAACACCGGAAACTCACCTAACATTATTACTCTTATTTTATGGAACGAGTCATTTTCATCTAAAGTCGGTTCATTGAATAGGGCCGCATGTTTTATGATGAACAATTGAGTAACCACCATAATCCATATATTTTACCAGACAGACTAGGTTTGGATTTACATGGCATGCAAAATGATGTCACTCTGACTTTGAAAGATATACATTCGAATAATATCTAGACCAAGCACACTACTTATCTTCTTCTCGTCTTAAAATATTTTAAAATAATATAACCAGTTTAAGTCAAATGAGAAAAAATTAAACCCTTTTTCGTGTAATAATTGTCGCTACAAAGAGTCTTGTTTTACTTGTACCCACTATTTAGGGTCTATTCGATTTGATTTTTGAAAAGTTCATATAATTTTTTTTGAAATTTCATAAAACCGTTTCTACTAATTAAAAGGGTTTTTTGAAAATTAGTTCAAAACGTCAATTAAGATGGTTGTTTTTCTACGGAAAAAAGAAATTGAAATAAAAACAGAAACTCATCCAAACGGATCATCATTCCCATTTAGATACAAGTACCAATTGAATGGATTTGGATGAGATACGAATGTGGTCATATTTGATATTGAATTGATTAGGCAAGATTCAGTAGACATTGACATAGATTTTCTCTGTGGTCCAAATTTTGGCTCCATTGGATTTGATGATATAGCTGAAGATTGCCATGTTAGAACTTAGAATTGATTTGTTGGATAATCTCAGTCGGTAATCAGAGCATCTAAATTGTATTCTATGAATTACTACTTAGATAACACAAAAGTTGGAAGATTTTCATCTTCATATCATTAATGTGCATTAATGATACAATGTTTTAATAATCAACTTGAACATCGATCCCAAAAAAAGGAATGCATCCAGATTCAAAGAATAAGTAACATTTTTAAAAAAAAATTGAAAAATGAGCATAAGTGGAAACTAAGGGTGTGTTTGTCATCATTTAAAAATTAAATTATTTGCTACAGTATCATATCTCCACCACATATTCACACAATAAAATGTTCTACACACAAATCAATAAAATTTCTTTAAATTTTAACCATACATTCTCTATTATCTCCACCACATATTCACACAATAAAATGTTCTACACACAAATCAATAAAATTTCGTTAAATTTTAACCATACATTCTCTACAAAATATTATTTAAAACTCTATTCTTTCTCCCATAATGAAAGACAAGCATGGGCTAGATAGGCCGAAAAGCCCAAAACACTGTTAAAACTTGTTACACACACGCGTCTGACTAACCATGAATATTAATGTAGGGCAAAGATTTTTTGTATTCATCAATATACTAACTTTTTTCTTTCAAAAAAATTGACCCGTTGAGCCGGCGAAAACCATAATCGGGCAACTACCTAATTTTGCACCTATTTTTTTTCTCCCGATTTTTACGTTCTGACGGTCTAGATTTCGAACCGGTTTTCGATTTTTTCGGATCTTGTGTTCAATGCTTTTACGAAATGCTATCTAGGTATTTTTCTTAAAATAAAAAAAAAAAAAAATCACGTCTAA
>CAIGRN010084619.1:0-18172 GCA_903798345.1 Fraxinus anomala | reverse complement strand
GTTTGGGACGGGGTCGTGACAATAATCCTTCGATTTTTGTTTTAATGGAACCTTTTGTTACCGTTGATAAAATTGACCGCTGGGCTAAACGGTTAAGATTTCCGCATTATGTGTCAAATGTCGGGGAAGGAGGTAAAATTTGGATGTTCTGGGATAATGAACTCTCTTTTTCGCTGATTAGTGTCTCAGGGCAAGAGATATCTGGATGGTTTTTGATTGGTAATGTTCGGGTCCTTACATCTTTTGTATATGCTAGTTGTTGTCAGAGATGAAGTAGGGAATTGTGGGATCAATTGAAGTTGTTAGATAGTACAGATTCTGGGTGGCTAGTTGGTGGTGATTTCAATATAGTCCGTTCCAGTGATGAAAAAATCGGTGGTTTGTATGCATCTTTGTTGGCTATACGGGAGTTCAATTATTTTATTCATGAAGTAGGTCTGATTGATATCCCATTTTATGGACCGAAATTGTCATGGTGTAATGGAAGATAAGGAACTCGACTGATATGGGCTCGGTTAGACCGTATTTTGATTGACCAAAATTTAAAAAATCAATATCCATCAGTTTCATTAGTTTACTTGGATCAGACATCTTCAGACCATTGCCCGATGGTATTACACTCGAGTGATAACATGAGCTTGATAGGTCTCGGCCATTTCGATTTTTACGGCTGTGGTGCTCTCATGAGGATTTTCTGCCATTGGTGAAACACATTTGGGAGGTGAATGTCACAGGTTCTCCGATGGTTTGTTTTGGGAGAAAGCTTAGGATGTTGAAGACGGCATTAAGGTCCTGGAATGTTGAGGTTTTTGGGCGGGTGCAACAAGAAATCAAAATTCTTGAAGACAAGCTGATTCATTTGGAAAATTTGCTGATTGATAGTTTCTCAATGGAGACTGAACATCAACTACTGCAATGTCGGAATCAATATGAAGTTTGGCTTGACAGAGAGGAAGTACTATGGAGACAGAAGTCCCGCATAAAATGGCTTCAAGCGGGTGACAGTAACACAAAATTTTTCCATGCATCGGTAAAAAACAAAAAAAAAGAGCCAAATGATCGACCACATGGTTTTGGAAAACGGAATAGAGCTGAAATCAGCTGAAGATGTTCATGAAGGTGCTGTCCAGTTTTTTAAGGACCTTTTTACAGTATCACATATCTCTATGGGTGATAATGACCTTGATCTTTTGACACCAGTCATTATAGATGGGAGAAATTTGGCACTATGTAAGTCGCCAATAATGGAAGAGGTAAAAAAATTCTCTTTGGTCTATCCCTAATGATAGCAGCCCTGGTCCAGATGGATTTAGTGCAGGCTTCTTTATTAATGCTTGGAATATTATTCAGAAGGATCTCCTTGCAGTGGTTACTGAATTTTTTGAAGGCTATCATTTAACCTGTGCTTTGGGTGCTACTAATATTGCTTTGATTCCTAAGGTGGAACCCTAATAGTTTTGACAAACTTAGACCTATTAGCCTTTGTTCAGTGGTGTACAAAGTGATTTCCAAAATCATGGTGGCTAGAATGGCCCCTTTACTTGATAAGTTTATTTCTCGAGAACAATCTGCTTTTATTCAAGGAATGAGTATATATATATATATATATTGCTCATGAGATGGTGCATAAAATTCATAAGAAAGTGAGGGTTGGGAACATTTTAATGAAGATTGATATGGTCAAGGCATATGATAGAGTGAATTGGCAATTCCTCCTCTCGAATTTGAGGAGAATGGGATTCTCTGACCAATGGAGTAATCTGGGTTTCAACTGCATTTCTTCTCCATGCTACTCAGTCATGCTTAATGGTAAAATGTCCTATAATCGATGTGAGGCAACTAAAAGTGCAATGGATAAGCTGCAAGAAGACATTGGGACAGCAGTTTAAATTAAATGTTGATGGGGGATCCAAAGGTAATCCGGGATTAGCCGGCGAAGGATGAGTCCTACGGGACTCAAAAGGGAAATATTTGGTTGGTTTCTCTCACACTATGGGACTTGCACTAATATGGTGGCTGAAACTCGTGCTCTTCTTGATGGATTGCGATGTGTAGGGACCTAGGAATCGGAAATATTATAGTGGAAACGGACTCACGGGTGCTGACACAGTGGGTGAGGAAAAGCGATTGTTCTTTATGGTGGCTTTGGGAATATTGGGATGAAATCATGGAACTGATTGGTTTGCTTAATGCCCGAGTCAACATGTGTATCAAGAGGCCAATATGGCGGCTGATTTTCTGGCAAAAAAGGGGAGTAATGGTACTTCCACTAATATGTTTTTTGGCAATGAGGCTCCAACTCTTCTCAAAGGAATTTTGCGTACTGATCGTTTGGAAATACCTTATCTTAGACGTTGAATATGTTATCTTTGAAAATAACTATATGTAATTACGGTTTTCCTCCGCCATAAGTAAGGCATTTTCAATAAAATTCCCATTTTCGAAAAAAAAAAATAATGGAGAAATTATTAGGTAATCAATTTTAATAGTTGGAATAGGGATAGAGATTAACGAGAGGCCTATAAATCGGTCGCTGCAGTTGAAATAAAACTAGCCCAACTATTGTCAATTGCAAAATCTTGGAATTGGCATCGAAAGAGAAGCAAATAATGCTAAAGTGTAGGTCGGGGTGGAGATGGGTGTGGGCGATGGGGATGACAGTGGCGGGGTCAGTGGTAGTGGTGGTTCCGGTTTCTAGTTTTGGTTTTCGGGGATAGGTGTGTGTAGGGTATTTGGAGAAGATGAAATATATTTGTTTTTAGGTTTTTTATTTTAATTGTTTTTTATATAAAATATAATTTTACCATTTTTACCCTTTAAAATTTAATCAGAATTTGGTCAAAACGTGACTAACGGATTAACTAACCGTTTCCATCCATTTGAACTCCAAGTGCGAATTTTTGTAATATTTGATATCGTAGATGACATAAATGAAAGGTTTGGGTAAAATCTGAAATAAAATAAAAAATTTGGTACCGTGGCTACAATTTTCCCTTTAAATAATGTGACAAGCATGCATAATTAATCAATAAACACAAGAATTCCTAAACTACTTATCTTTGAATTAAAAATAAATAAATAAATGTTTCATCTTCATCCAACACAGAGGAATCTAGCTTAACATATTTTTAAAGATAAAACAAAAAAGAATGGAAAAGTATCACCCGAAATTTATAAATAAAAGAAAGAGATGTCGCGGTCTAATTCTTATTCTTGATTATCGACCCCTAGTTTTGATTTTTCAAGTTCTCGATGTTTCTTGATTTAATTCACGTGCATGATTTGTTTTCCTCTCCAACTTATGATAAATTTGCCTGAAGTTCTTGAATGATTTTATGATATGGAAGTAATTTTAGAGGTGAAATAGAGATTTCCTGAATGTTTGCTCATGTTCTTGATTTATAAAAGGTGATATTAGTTCAAAAACACGTCCAAATAGAGTTCCAAAAGAATTACAATCAAATAAAGAGAATTGCCTTCGCGTCGCTCATGTTTATGTCTCTACACAGCTATCAATATTTTTTGTCATATCTTATTATTTCGATATCCAATTGAGGCAATTCAAAGTGCACTAGAAAGCTAATTCAAGGACTAAAATTTTCTAGAATATAAGTTTTATAATTAAAACGTTTGCTATACGAAAAATAGGTCTCAAACTGAAATTGAAAATCGGAAGCATAACATGTGCAACAAGAAATTTGTGAAAGTACTTTGAATATATTTTACTCCTTTGACTTCTAATTGTACCCAATCTGGTCCTAGAAATCTCCAATTATCATTTTGTGGTCTAAATCAACTATGGGTATTTACAATTTGGTCTACGAACATTGAATTTCTTCTCCTTTTAGTCCCTTTTTGTTTCTTCTTCCAATTTCGCTTCAATCACTGAAATTTAACTAATAAATGATAAATACCTGAAATTAAACTACAATTTATCAAAACTAACACAAAATATCATAATTTAATAGCCTAAATAAGTGTACAAAATACATGTATCAAATACCCCCAAACTTCAATATTTGTTTGTCCTCAAATCAAACAATAACATATCTCAACAAAGAAACAAGCAACCAAAACTAATTATCAAATTGGTGGCCACTCAATCAAGTAATGCAATAAATTTGGTCAAATAACCTATCGTTTGTCTCATGTTCGAAATCATTGTATTAAATCTATAAACAACTTCAAAATCACAATACAGAAATCAATTTCTACTTATCCAATACAAAATTGATGTGCATGTAAAGAATTAAGTAAGACATCATAAATTCATAATTTGCTTCAATTTTCGACCACTAATGGTCAAATATATCATTTATTCACTCGAGAGATACACACCCACATACTCTTTATTTAAAATCTCATTTCAAATGTTTGATCTATGGTTGAATTTTTATATTAATCTTTACCCTCTTTAGTTTGGATAGATTTTACTAATTGCAAGTCAATATCTCAACAAATAAATATTCTCCTTTATTTTGATCATTTCAATCTTAAAGAATCAATTAAAATAATAATCTATTATCAAAGGTCTAATTCTCTCAAATAAGTGTTTGGGGTTTAATCAAGGCATTTAGTGAATCTTTTATTCCATGCACTAGCTTTATTCCTTTTGAGTGTTTTTGGGCTATTTTTTATTTGTCCTCATTGTGATCTTTTATAGGATATCGTCATAACAAGACCCTTTTTTCCTTTTTATGTAATTTTAGTGCAATGTCCCTTATTAAACACTCATTCTCAAAATTCGACATTTAACTTAATTTTTTTACCTAACTTCCATCTTATCAGTCTTAGACAATCAACACAAACTTTAGCACACACGAAATCCTCACGAAATCCTCATTCAAATTAATATCTTTCTACAATAGTTCAACACCCCCAAACTAGTAAATGTATAATATAATAGTTTTTAGGTTTAGTATCTAGGTCCGCCATTTCAACGTGTCAAAAATATGAATCAACTTATTCATTTTCAATGTAAAACTTAATTCTTGTTCTCAAAGGTTATCAAATTTCACCTGGATAAGTATTAATTAATCTAAGCATGCAACTTATTCATAATTTGTAAGCTAAGACATAATTCCAAATATATAAATCATTGTCAACAAGGCTAACTAACCCACGAAAGCAAGAAAATAAAAAAGAAAATTATTTTGAATTTATTTTTTTTTTTCGATTTTTTTCGTATATAATAAAGCAATAAAATTTCACACAATTACACAAAAGAAATACTAAGAACTCAATAATTTTTCACCCCGAACTTAAATCAGACATTATGCTCATTGTCTTAAAATATCATAAAATAAGCGAAATAAAATGACAAAGAAGGAATAAGAGACCTTAAGGTTTTGTCTAATTTTGGCGGCTAATTTGGAACGAAACTGTGAGTTAGATGGTTCACTTGATTACATTCTTTTCCTTATCTATTGTTGGTCAGTGTATCTTATGTTCTTACAAAATGAATAAAATTCAATTATTAGTGACATAATAATATGGAATAATTAATATCATGCCCATGTTTGACATTCTTTGCTTTAATTTATTTTTTACACTCACTTTAAACAACACATTCACACAGTAAAATATTCTACATGTAAATTCAAAAATTTTCCTACTTTTCAACCACAAATTCTTCAAAAATACTATTCAAAACTTTATTTTGTAAAGTTGTAGGGATGTCAAACAGGGGCTAAGCTCAAACACATCATAACTAACAAGAAAAATTTAAGGACGAATGGGAAGAAAGAATAAAGGATGCGGACGCCATTAGGAGACTGAACAAGGGGCAGCAATTAGGTTTTATAGCAGCAGACAGGGGACATGGCATGGGTTACAACCGTGGGCTGCGAGCATGAACAGTAATTTACTTATTTATTTATTTTTTTATTTTTACGTGATAAATGTGTAAGGATGCAGATACCTAACTAACTATTAACACACAAAAATTGGATTGCCTCTCAATAAGTACTTTTTTATAGTCCATAGCTTGACTTTAACAATCTACATCATGGACTTATGAAAAAAAGCTTTTGATACCTTGCTTAATTTGCTTCTCCTCATTCTTGAATGATTTTATGATATGAAAGTAATTTATGAGGTGAGGGAAATTCTCTAAATTTTTGCCTACGCTCTTGATTTATAGAAAGTGGAATTAAGTAAAATAAAAAACGTTCAAATTGGGTTCCAAAAAAGTTCCAATCAAAGAAGGAAAGTTACATTTGTGTCATGCATGGTTATGTCTATATGTCGTCAGTATTTTTGTCATATCTTTCTCTTCCGATATCCGATTAAGAGGATTCAAGGTGAATAAGAAAGATAACTCAAGGGCTACAATTTTTCTAGAAATATAAGTTTGTAATTCGAACTTTTGCTATACAAAAATTGGGTCTCAGTCTGAGGTTGAAAATATGGAGCATAACTTGTGCGGCTTGAAATTGATTTGTGAAAATACTTTAACTATATTTCACTTCTTTGGCCTCTAATTGCACCCAGTTGACTCCTAACATTCTCCAATTTTTCTTTGTTGTCCGAATCAATAATTGAATATTTACACTTTGGCCCACAATTTTTTTTTTCCATTTTAGTCATTTTCTTCGTTCTTTTCTATCAATTTCGCTTCCACTATTGAGTTTTACCTAACAAACGATAAATACATGAGATTAAACTATAATTTATCAAAAGTAACAAAAAATATCGTAATTTAATAGTTTAGATAAGTTACAAAATGCACTTGTCAAAAGTACATATTTCAACCTATTTACATTTTCAAATTTCAAAAGATCTACAAGATCAAAATAAAGTTCAATTTTCTTTCACTAGTGAATTAGTTAAAGCATACAAGCGTACTGTGTTCATCAATTCGTGAATAAGACAAATCTTACTTGAATTTTAGTTCAAGAATGGCTATATAGTTATTTTGGGACAACTCACTTTTACTGTAGCTTCTAAAGTTAGGAATAAGTGAAACTAAAAAATTAAGGGATAATAAGAGTCGGGGTCCCTAACCCTTTAAAACTTAACAGAATATATCCAAACTTTTCATTTTGGTAGCTGGACTCCCAAATCTTTAATAACAAGTGCAAATGGAGGACATTTGGATGGAATCCGTTAATCCATCCGCCAGTTGACCAATAAATTTATTTTTTGACTCATTTTGACGAGTTCAATGAAAGGCAAAATTGTCAAATTACACTAAATGGTCAAATTACGCTAAATTTATTTTTTGACCCATTTTAACCTGATGTTATTTTGCTATCAAGTACTAGTTATGCTCATAATTGGTAAATTAAATTTCTATTAATTTGTTTAGAACTTATTTGGAGTACTTAGTCTATATTATTACATGTATTTTATGCACTACACACATTAGACTCTTATGAGTTGATTTTGACCGTAAGTTTGAGATTTGGCATAGCGGTCATTTGTGGGGTGAATTGACTTTAAATATGGAATGACTTATAAACTAGTTGACCTAAACTCTTATATATTCCATTTAAAAGAAAGAATACTTGAGCTCCAAAGAAAAATTTTGAATTACATAAAATAATGTGAGACAATCTTATATTTTTCTTCGTAGTCTATATGACTTGAGTGATTAATCTTGTAAGGTATCTTAATACATGGTGCCCTATAAGTCATCTAACTTTGGAATCATCGGCCTAAAACTCGTTACAGGGGTCATGTAGAAAGCTTAATGAAGAAGAGTCTGCACATAAGATTTGAAAACTAAAAAAAATATACATATATATATGTGCTCACAGATAAAGGGAGAAAGAAAATTTTATACAATTAATTATGAGCTTTTTAATTTATATAGGTCCTAGTAATACTGGGTTTGATTTCATACTTTGAAGAATATATTCATTTACCAGTGATTTTTTGCAAGTCATTTCTCAATTATTTAAGGTTTTGCATGCTCCTGATGCCAATCCCGACTCCTGGTATCTCACCTTAGTCCTCTTGAATTTGTGTTTTTGCAACAACTCCCGATCTCTGGTATCGATTTATCTCCGTTGGAATAGGTGGATTGGTGTTTGATCAAAAGATCTTGTGTGATTTAATTTGTAGTTTTATATGAAACAATATGACTTGATTAACAAAATATGTTTTGAAAAAAATTATAGATCAAGTAATATGTGATGGTTGAATCTTGGAATAAATGAATGTTTAGGATCTTCAAAGGAATGATCTTTATGGAATAAATATGATTCAACACACTTTTGGACGTTCATAAGGTAGGATATATATATAGGGAAAAGTTTTCGGGATGAAAAGGGATTGAAAAACCAAGTGTTTGAAGCAAAATAGTATCCTGGACATCAACCCGTCGCTCGAGCTCAAAGCCAGTGAAGGCGAGCAGCAACTGAGCAGTCGTTAGTATTTTTGTCATAATTTTCTTTTCCGAAATCCGATTGAACCGATTCAAAATGCGTTGGAAAACTAGCTCAAAAGCTACAATTCTTCTAGAAATAGCCTTATCCAAATTCCACTATTTTCTATGTAAAAAATGCGTTGTAATTTTGCAATTGAGAACTCGGAACATAACTTGTGCGGCTCTTTAACACTCTTTAAACTTTTAATTGTATTCCCTTGACCATATGTGATCTTCTTGGACATCTTGAACTCCTTCGAGGACTATACTCCAAATCCCAACTCTTTTGGCTTTAATTAGGATTTAATAACTTATACTTTGACTTTGATTATAACTCGATAAACTCCTAATACAACTCAAAATTTATGCAATGTAAGTGCGAAGATCTTCTTCAAAAACTCAAATTATAACTCGATCCTCTTTTAAGATTGATAAAAATAAGTTGAGCACAAAGATAAATGAAAATTTTTGATGAGAGAAATGATTTTCAAGAAGTTTGATTTAACAATCAAAGTTTTTGTTATAAAGAAATAGATGGAATGAATATAAAGATGTAGGCTCAAAGAAGATATTTCACTAGAAAGCTCAATTGAAGTTGTTGTTGATGAATTATTTCTCTTTTAAGATAGATATAAATAAGTTTAGCACAAAGAAAAATAAAAAACTTTGATGAAATAAATAATTCAAGAAATTTGATTTTACAATCAAAGTTTTTGTTATAAAGAAATAAATGAAATAAATATAAAAATGTAAGCTCAAAGAAGATTTTTCACAAATATATTTCACAAGAAAGCTTTTTTCTAGTTGTATTATGAATACAAAGTGAATTGGTATTTGTAGCAGTCAAAATGCCCAAAGTTCTGGGAAATCGGACTACCCATCCAGACGTTCGCATCCTGAACCGGACGACCCAACTAGCCGTTGTACGTAAAAAATCAGAACGGTTAAAAAAACGACTGTTGGTAAACCGGACATTCGCTTTAACTTTGACTTTGACTTCGACTTTTTTTAAAAAAAAAAAATGTAATCTTTTGAAGGAGTAAGTAACATTGTAAAAAATTTAAATATCAAGTCGAAATTCTTACTCTTTGAAAAATAAAAAATAAAAATTTATGTAACCGTTTTTATGAAATAATCTATTCATTCATAAAACGATTTTTGAGTTTTTATCATTCATTATTAAATAGCAAAGTATTAGTACACTTATATTTGAACTAAGAAGTCCAGTCTTTGATCTTGATTGGAAGGTTGCCTCTACGACTTCTCGTCTTGATCTTGCTTTTTCTTGACATTTGTCTTTTAAACTCTCGTCTTGAATGATTTGACTTGAATGCTTAACTTTCACTTTGATCTTCGTTTCGAGTTTGATTTATAATGTGTTGATTTTGGCAATAGTTGATTGATTTTAATTTTGAACTATCATAACTCAAAATTAATTGTTAGAAACAATATTAATCTTGTTTGTTATGATCAAAATATTAAAGAAGAAATCAATCATATGTCAACAATTTTCACCTTTTTTTTATTATGGCAAACAAGATGATTTGAAAGTAAAGATTGAACAATTGATATCATATTGATAAAGGAATATACGTTATAAATTTTGCATGTGATCTATATATTTCACATATTTTTTACAAACCAATAGCAATTCATTTTAAAGTATATGTTTATCAAAACAATCATTTTGATCATAATCGTCTATCATCGCATTCCTATCAAGCATATCATCTCATATATTTTCCTCCTTTTGTCATAAGCAAAAAGATATAGTATTTAAAATCAAAACAAGAGTATAGGAAACAATAAAAGATTTCCCCCTTTTCAATGCTTTTCAAATATATCTTACTCAATTTTCCCTTTTAGTATAAACAAAAAGGTAGCACATATGAGAGGAAGAGTGTGATATATAAGATTAAACTTTTAATTCAATCATAGAAAATAGTAATATATCCCCCCTCAATTAAGTACAAAATGTCAAATATATACAAGTTTAAAAAGAGGATAATCATCAAATTTATAGTAAAATAATAATCAAAATATGAGTGATGAAATGACAAAAGTATAATCATTTGGGTAAGATTTACATAAATTCGAACCAATTATGCATATAGAATCATACGAGAATATTTAGTATGAATTCAATTTAGCCACATACTTCAAATTCATCGACAATTCTCAAACTCTTTGAATGTATGAAAATCTATCAAATGTTAGAGGTTTAGTGAGAATATCAACCAATTGATTTTCCTTATTCACAAATTCTAATACAATATCCCACTTTCGGGGTGCCATTAGAATACTATAGATGTAATGTTTTAATGCCACTAAGATAATTAAAATTCGTGTTATGGTACTAAAGTATGATTTTTGAGTATTGGATTGAAATTTAACACATAATCACACACTAAACATAATATCGAGTCTACTTGCGATCAAGTAACGGAGAGATCCAATCATACCTAAATATTTTATTATGTTTATGGAAGTACATTGATTATCTTTGTCTAGTTTGATTGTTGAGTTTATTGGAATGTTCATTGATTTCAACTCTTCCATTTCAAACTTATTNCTAAATATTTTATTATGTTTATGGAAGTACATTGATTATCTTTGTCTAGTTTGATTGTTGAGTTTATTGGAATGTTCATTGATTTCAACTCTTCCATTTCAAACTTATTGAGTATGTCCATGATTTACTTTGTTTGACTCCATTATTTAGGTAGAGATTGATCACTTTATACTTCAGAAGATTCTTCTTCATTTAGTTGTACATTTGCTTCTTCCTTATGTTGATCTTCAACATCTTTAAGATCTTTCTTGTTTTGATTTTGAATTTTATTTGCTCAAAAGGAATCTCCAAACCTATATTAGCCTAGAAAAGATTTCAATATTGGATTTTAAATCGAATTTCACTAAATTTTCTTTTGTGTTTAAAATAAAGCATTTACAACAAAAAAAAATTGAAATAACTGATATTTGGAATTCTATTTTCCATGTCTAATAGGGGGGTTTAGTTTTCTTTCAACTAATTAAAACTCTATTTACAATATAACAAGCGGTGTTGACGGCTTCGGCCCAAAAGTACTTTGGCATGCTATTTTCATTTAGCATGGTTTTAGTCATTTCTTACAATGTGAGATTCCTCCTTTTTACTACATCATTTTGTTGAGTAGTTCTAGGAGTCGAGAAACTATGTTCATAGCCATAATTTTTTGCAAAAATCATTAAAGCAATATTTTCAAGTTCCCCACCAAGATCACTCATAATGATAGTAATAGCGTATCCCTTTTTATTTTGAACACTTTTACAAAAATGTTCAATTGCATTCAAAACTTCATATTTTAGGTTCAAAAATAGGATTCAAGTAAATTTAGAAAAATAATCAATAATGACAAAAGCATAGTGTTTACCATTTAAGGTTGTGATTTTAGATGGTCCAAAAATATTCATGTGAAGAAATTAAAAAGATTTTGTAGTTGAAGAATGTTGCTTTAATTTGAAAGAACTCTTTACTTGTTTTCCATATATCACAAATTTTGTCTTTCTCAAATTTTAAATTTGACAAACTTTTAACAAAATAATTTTTTAAAATTTTGAAAGTAGGTCTATGCTAACATGACTTAATATTCTATACCATATCCAAGTATCATATTTTAAATTTGATAAATATTTTCTCCACATTCAAACTTTAGTGTTTATGTCATAATCATCCTTATTTCGATTTCCTATAAACATCACCTTCTTTTGATGTAGTATCCTCAATAGGGCACTTGAAAAAATCAAATTTGATATGATAATATTTATCACACAATTGATTAAAATTAAGTAGATTACGTTTAAAATTATCTACTAAGAGAACATTTTCAATAAAGGGAGATGAACAATTACCAATAATTTCAATGTCAATGACTTTTCCTTTGGCATTATCTCCAAAAGTATCATGACCACCATCCTTTATTTTGAAACTAGACAATAAAGTTTGATATTCGGTCATGTGCTTTGAGTATCCACTATTTAAGGTCCATTTACTCTTTATTTTCTTTGGTACCTACAAAAATAATTCAATTTTTGGTTTTTGGTATCCATACAGTCTTGGGTCATTGATATTTAGTGTTAGTGGACTTTTGAATCCACTTGTAGTTTTCTTCAAAATATAATTTCTTTTTGATAGAAAAATAGAAAACTACATGTCCCTTTTTATTACAAAATTAATGTGACATTTGAAATAGGGAAAGTAGAGGCTTTCACAAAGAAATTTTCAAGAGACTTTTGTTTTTAAAATTGTTTGTATCCAATTCCTCCTTTATTAAAAATACATTTTTGTTTACCAAGCATTAAATCAAAAATTTTCTTGCCTTGAGTAAATTTGTGAACAATTTGAGTCAAATCTAAAATCTTTTCTTATAAAGAGAAATTCTCCTTAATTAAATAATTGTAATCGATTTTTCCCTTTTTAAAATCATTTTGAATTTCCAAATTTTTTTTATCTCATTTTCCAATAAAGAATTCTTTTTTTTTTTTTTAAGAATTGAATGAGTTAAATCAAGTTTTTCAAATTCCTCAAGAATTTCATCATAAGAGGTAGATAAGCCATAATATGAATAATTTTCATTTGAATTTACCTCATCATCAATAGCCATGAAGCAAATATTGACAATTTCCTCTTGACCTCCATCTTCTTCATGGCCATCATCATCACTCACATCCCATATTGATTGAAGTGTTTTCTTTTTTAAAAATCTATTTTCTCTTCGCCATTTTCTTCTTCCTTTTGGAATCGAAGATTATTATGGAAACTTTTCTATTTCTTAATAAGAAGAACTAGATCATCAAGTTCTTCATCATTCATATTTTTGCTTGAAGTACTTTCATCAACTATGGATTTTAAAGCAATTTGGCGGCTTTCCACTTCTTCGCTTTTTAATGTTTTCTCATTTATCTCGATGCGATTTAGCTTATATGTCATCAATATTCCATAGAGTTCTTTCAATGGATATGTGTTGATATATTTAGTGTTTTCTATCAACATTCTCAATAGACTCTATTCTTCGGAGAGCGACTTAAGCATTTTACTCACAAGTTCACCGTTAATAAATTTTCGATCAAAGCCTCTGAGGCAATTAACAATTTCGGTAAAACGAGTGATCATGTCAACAATCAGTTCATTATCTTTCATAAATAAATTTTCAAATTTTTAAACTAAGAGATTTATCTTAGTTTCTTTCACTTTGCTAGTTCTAACATGAGTAGTTTCTAATACATGCCAAATATCATAAGCGAAATCACATGTACTAATACAATTATTTTAAAGATAATTTTCTTTTATCCTATTCATTATATTCCTCTCTAAATTTAGAAATTATTTGATCCGATTTACTATCTTCTTTAATAACCTTTTTAAGTACATATGGATCAAATTCAATAAATTTGATTGAATATATATATCGTCATTCTAGCCTTTCAATAGTCATAATGAGTACTATCAAAGAAATGAGGACAATTTGTAGAATGCCCTTCAAGATTTAAAAAAAATGTGGTTAGCCTTGCTCAAGATTGTAGAAGCTTAATTTTGAAATGAGCACCTTGCTTTGATACCAATTGATAGCCCAAAAATAACTAACGAAGAGGTGGGTGAATTGGTTTTTAAAACTTTTTATGAAAAATTAATCTAAATTCAAGCAAGTAAAGATTAAATAGATTAATTCAAATAATAAACACAAATATAAAAACGATAAATAAAAGTGAGAGATTATGCAAACAATATAATTGAGTTAGATCCACATCAATGATCAATGTCCTCCGTTTCCAAGCTCTCCAGCACGAGTAAAGTATTTTCACTATGTTGATTGACTTATGGTGCAATCTAACCATGTTACTTACAAATAAGGAGCACCGATCCTTATACAATATTGAGTTTTATAAGACCTCAACACGATCCACTATTTAGCTTTCACTGTACCTCAGTATGACCCACACGGTGACTTACAATAAAGAGTACCGATCTTTATACGATGTTGATATTTATGGGACTATAACACGACCCACACTTTATCAAAGTGATTTTACAATGGAATTCCTCTCTTGATAAATAATACAAACAAGTTAAGTATTAAGACAAGCTAACACTTCAATGAATAGTAATAAATGATAGGTTAAGTGTTAGATGAAATTTTTTGATGTAAGTATTAACACTTCAATGAATAGAAATAAATGATAACTCAAGTGTTAGATGAAAAACTTTGATGAATATGATAATAAAAAATTAGATTCAATCAATCAAAGTGTTTCAATGAGAAGATGAAGAAGAAATAAATATAATGCAGGTTCAAAAATATTTTCAAGATATATATCTCTTTTAATAAATAATTATAATAAATTAAGCACTAAAAGAGAAATGAGAAACTTTGATAAATATGATATTTTTCAAAGTTTGATTCAATCAATCGAAGTTTTCAATATGAATTAATAGAAAAGTTTATGCAATGTGAATGTAAAGATCATTTTCAAAAATATATATCTTTTTTAAGATTGATATAAATAAGTTAAGTATAAAGAGAAATAAAAAACTTTGATAAGAAAAATAATTTTTAAGAAATTTGATATAACAATCAAAGTTTTTATTATGAAAAAATAAATGAAATGAATGTAAAAATATAAGTTCAAAGAAGATTTTTCACAAATATATTTCACAGGAAAACTCTCTTCTAGTTGTTTTATGAATGCAAAATAAAGTGATATTTGTAGCAGTCAAAACGTCCAAAGTTCTAGCAAACCGAACGATCCATCCAGACGTCCACATCCTGAACTGGACGACCCAACTAACCGTTGTGAGTAAAAAAATCAGAACAGTTAAAAAAATTACCGTTGTCGAACTGGACGCGACATGGTCAATCGGATGTCCACTTTGACTTTGACTTCAACTTTTTTTAAAAAACAAATGTAGGCTTTTGAAGGAGTAAGTAACATTGTAAAAAATTTAACTATCAAGTTGAAATTCTTGCCATTTGAAAAATAATAATTTTTTTTATGCAAATGTTTTTATAAAATAATCTTTTCGTGCATAAAACGATTTATTCATTACTAAATATCCAAGTATTAGTACCTTTATATTTGAACTAAGAAGTCTAGTCTTTAATCTTGTTTCGAAGGTTGCCTATTAGACTTCTCATATTGATCTTACTTTTTCTTGACGTTTGTTTTTTTGGCTATCATCTCGAATGATTTGACTTAAATACTTAACTTTCTCTTCTTCATTCGAGTTCGATTTATAATGTGTTGATTTTAACAATACTTGATTGATTTTAACATTGAAGTAGCATCACTGAAAATCTATTGTTAAAAATAATATTAACCTTGTTTGTTATGATCAAAATATTACAGATGAAATCAACTATAAGTCAACAGTGCACTCCAACACCAATTTCAGAACCTTAAGGTACAACAGCATCAATAATATTAGGTGGTAGAATCACCCATTCAAGATTCAATATTTCACTTCAGACTAATGAATCAACAATGTGTAGTATATCAAGCAAAGTACTATATCAGAATTGATTCGACATGTAAAGCGTATAATATAGGATGAAGTACCAATGACCAACAAAAATATAATAGAAACCGATACCGTGCTTTACTAGCAATGGTTTGATCTCAAAAGATGATAGCACTTTTGACATCAACTTGAGGTACAGCAGCATCAATAATATTAGGTGGCAGAATCACCCATTCAAGATTCAATATTTCACTTCAGACTAATGAATCAACAATGTGTAGTATATCAATCAAAGTACTATATCAGAATTTATTCGACATGTAAAGCATATAATATAGGATGAAGCACCAATGACCAACAAAAATATAATATAAACCGTTGATAGAACTCATCTTGGACAATCCAGAACCATTTAGTGAAAATGTTTCTGCATTCGGAGGAAATTTTCATTAAGTACTCCCTGTTAACCCAAGAGCAACAAGGCAACAAACAATTAACCAAAGTTTGTTTAGATCGTATCTTCAGGATAAATGAAAAAGTTGCAACTAAATCATAACATGCATGATTCAATTGACAATCGATTTGCACGATACTTAGTCCAAATTAGTGTTGGAACAGACCCTTACATAGATGATGACTTTGTCAACTTATCAAAAAGAGATAGTTACAGCACATGATTATGTTGAAATTTCGGAGTTACACTTAATCAATGCAACATTCCTACATTTAACTGAATTTTCAAATTATATGATACAACGTGGTAGTCTTTCAACCAAAAATGAGAATGTTGACTATATCAATAACAAACTAATTGGGTTATTTCCCAGAGAAGCTGAAGAATTTATCAACTTTGATGAAACAATAGATGATACAAACCAAAACCTTTTTATCAAAATGAAGAATATGACAAAGAAGAAGAAGTAGAACCTCCTACTTCTCCCACTTTATCAGATATGGTTCTTCCTCAATCTGAAAAGCTTGATCGGGAATGTAACGTTATTTCTTCTAAAATTGATTGAAGAAATGAGTTCAAAACTGATTAAACCCGTAAAGTCAAAAGGTTTCGACAATTATTGGAAAGAAAGATTTATTTCTGCACTTCCAAAGCTTTTCGCCGAAGAGGTGAGAAATGCTATCAATAGTGATCTTGATAATTCCATTCCTTATGATGATCTAACTTATGGAGAACTACTCCAAAATGATTGTGAAAAATCTTATTGGAAAAATAGATTCATTTATGGACTTCCAAAGATTTTCGCCGAAAAGGTGAGAAATGCAATCAAAAGAGATCATGACAATTCCATTCCATATGATGACCTTACTTATGCAGAACTAATCAGTTTTGTTAATCGAGAAAGATTAGCCCTCTGCACTGACCTCAAATTCAAAGCCAAATTGAAGTCAGAAAGATCTTATGGTCTTAAAAGACTTGGATCATTCTGTGAACAATATGGATTTGAAAAAAATGTTTCTCCGTCAAGATCAAAAAGGAAAGATACATAATCTCATTTCAAGAAAAGATCTTCTCAAAAATATTTAAATCTCAGAACAATTATACTAATATTGTTCTTGAATAAATGTGTATCCAACTCAATAGAATTGAAATCAATTCTGAATCTGAGCATTCTGAGCTTTAAAGTTTTGACAAAGGCAAAAAGAAGAAAATTGAAATGCTTGTTTCATCCTAATTTTCATGAAGTTCCTCCCAAAACATTACATTCAAAAGAAAGTGTCATCAAGGAACTTGCTACTCAACTGCCAAAATTATCCTCTTCTTCAAACAACATCAATACTATTGACAAAATTGAATCTGAATTTATTGAAGAATATGATCATCAAGTCAATAGAATTCGTGGACAAAATGTTTAATATTCGAAAGTTCCTGCTTTTAGCTGTGTCACACCACTCCGAATTTGCTCTTTGAGGAAAAGTGTAAAACACAAGTCAAATTAGGCTGAAATTCTATCATAGAGTAGAATATTGATGGATTATCCGAATATCAAATTATTCAACTTCTTGAAAAAATGGGTATTTGTTTTAATGCCTATATTACTAACAGAGCTAGTAATCATGAAGCTACCAACAACCTTGTCCTTGGTTTTTCTGGACAACTCAAAAATTGGTGGTTCAATTATCTTACAACTCAAGATAGAAATCAAATTGCAAATTCTGTCAAAACTGATGGTACAAATGATAGTTTTGCAAGTCTCATTTGTAGCATTGTCAAACATTTTATTGGTATTCCTACTGGTATTCAAGAAAATTATTCTCAAATTCTTATGAATCTCAATTGTCATACTCGCAAG
>CAIGRN010084618.1:0-20513 GCA_903798345.1 Fraxinus anomala | reverse complement strand
ATCAAGAGAAACCCCTCTAATAAAATAATAATAAAATGACGAATATACCTAAGATATTAGAAATCAAATTACCAATCCATTCTCTCACATTTGAATACTTTGTGTTTTATCAATTCCTCATGATCTGTTGCAAATTCCTCGAAGGCACCTTTCATCTCGATTGAACATTTGAATAGCCTGGAACGTGCGAGAAGTATCCATGTTTTTGTTTAAAAAAACAAGTAGAGGAGCACTGGGTTAGCAATCGAAAGCCTGAAGAGTCGTAGGCCAAGGCAACTGGAGAATGGAGTAGCCAATTCGGACAGGGTAAATTCACATAATCCCAGGGTAATCAATTGATTAAGACTAAAGGGAAACTTTTAAGTAATGCCTTAACATATGTAAAGTTATCTCATCCTTTTATTTAAAGTTATCTATCGTTTTCATATAATGCAATATGGCAATCTGAATTTACACCATTAGAAGTAACTTGAAAATTCAATGTAAATGGGCAAAAATTGCCCGAGGACCCGTTGCCTTTAAATGGAATAAAAGAGCCTGAAAATAATAAAACGAGGTCCAGTAGCCTCTAATTCTATGGCACCAAACAAACAAAAAAACACTATAATCACACGATCCACCATACAAATATTTCTAAAATTTGTTTAAATACTGATGCCATGGCCGTATCTAAAAAATGGAATTTATGCATGAATCGGGAAAAGATCTCACCAGCTTCTTGTTTGTACAAATAAAGAATCATAGCACACGAATAAATATTGCCTGGTTGTAATTGGAAAAGAACAATTTGAAAAGGATTTCATTCGCCTTAGAAATATTTCTGAAGGGTAAGGTATCAAACTTGTCTTCTTGGAACAATAATTATTAGAAGCTTTAAGTTCCTCGAGATTTCATTTGCTGATGTCCATAGAATTATGAAACATTTCTCACGGGAAAGGAATAGAACTCATCTTTTCTAGACTAACTACAAGAAAATCCTCCTGGTGATCTTGCATGATGAGGAACGTGAACCACATCTTTAAGCTAGAATCTGTTTTGAGAAACCGGGAATACCATGCTTATTTAGAAGGCTGGGAAACCTCCAATACTAGCTTGTCCATAAATTGGCATTTCTTGTCGAATCCCCAACCTGGGTTGCTCTGCAATGTTTTATTTTAGCAAAAATCAGGATAATGAGGAGAATTAAAAAGGTAAACACTTGAGAAGAGTGTCAAAAGGCTTGAAAGTTCCACCCTTTGGCTTTAGGATTTTGTATCAAGACCCGTAGACTCATATGAACATACCATAAAACCAAACAGAATTTAAAAAAAGAAGAAGAAGAAGAAGAAGAGGACGGCCTAGGAGAGACAAATAACTATGCCAGGATCTTGATCGCGAAAAGATGTGTTAATACAGAGACAATCTTGTACATAAAGGATCATGCAATGTTGATGGAGTTTCAAATTCATGATTAGCATGATTGAAGTAAAATAAGAAAAAGGTTTGCAAAGTTTTCACAAACACAAATGGTAAAGTAGAAAACTAAAAACACTATTCCCAACCCTTGTATCCACAACTCATTCAGAAGCAACGACATGCATTTGATATTTTATCATATTATTTGCACGGTAAGATTGAAAAAATAAAATAAAAATAAAAAACATGAACTTATTTGAAGTCCATAGTTCTGAAATTACATTTACCTTCCTTTTTCTCGTCTTTCCTGGAAACATTTTAGATACTTGCAACCAATCTAGA
The DNA here is from genome assembly GCA_903798345.1 of Fraxinus anomala. Lineage (NCBI taxonomy): Eukaryota > Viridiplantae > Streptophyta > Magnoliopsida > Lamiales > Oleaceae > Fraxinus > Fraxinus anomala. Next base: position 18,776 of record CAIGRN010084618.1, on the reverse strand, counting down.
CCAGTAGAACTAACTTTTTTATTTAGTCTCTTACTTCAACTTTTTCCTATATGCTCAAGTAAATATATTATTACTAAGGCCTATTTATTGTCATTCCAAATAAAGAAGGGAGTATTTTTTATCTTCTCCAGAAAACAATAGACTTCCTTGTGCCATACAATACTCATATTTCCTATGTGGGGTGCCAACAGACCAAACTTAAGAATTGCAATCACATGCATCAGATTGAAGATCATATACAATGTGCCCATAAAAAAGAGTGACTAGTTAAGATTCCACTTATAAGAATAAGAAAAGAAATATAGATAAACGAACCAGGGGAGAAATCTAAATGTTAAGAAATAATAACTAACCTGCAGAGAAAGGACGGCACGATTGACAAAATTCATTACAGAAGCAGGCTTATTTTCTGGGATAGTCTTGGCTACCCTTTCTAGCTCTTGTTGCTGTTGCTTAGCAGTAACTCTAGTAGGTCCACTATAGTAGTCTACAATTTTTTCCATAAGAGGCACATTTTTCATGGTTTCCTCAATGGCTTCCTATAAAGTGCAAAGTCAAATCAACTACAAATGGTTAATCCGAGGAAGTTAAAAAGAAACACGTAAATGCCCAAAATTAAGAACTGATAATTCCCATGTTAATAGAAAGTTGAAATTAGAAACTTAAGTAACCCTGCAAATGTAGGCTGCCTTTGGAACAAGCAACTGAAATTTTTTTTAATTCAAGAATAGGACATGAAAAGGAAAAAAGACATCATAAATACAGGTAACAAAAAGCAAGAGCCATGTTCTCCCACAGGACACAACTACAATCACTTCTTATTTAGCACATGTTTGGCCCCTATTAAAATTTAATTTATTTTTCTCTCTCCTCTTATCAACCACACATTCATTCAATAAAATAATATTATACGTAAATCCAAAAATTTTCTTTACCTTTAAAGCACACATTCTCCAAAAAAACACTATTCCAAAATCAATTTTTTTTCAATTAATGGAGCTCAAACAAGGGTTTAGTGCTTGCTTGGCTAAGCTTTTAGTGCATATAATGTGGTTAAAAAGTAGGCAAAAGTTGTGGATCATATGTAACAAGCTCAGAGAACACATTAATCCACATAGCTGGAAGAATATAAAATAGGATAAAGATAATGCAGAGAAAACAGCAAATAGAGCATGTTTGGCTAGTTATTGAAAAAAAAAAAGGAACACATTTCCCTTAATCTAAATTTTTTTAAGAGAACTTAAATGAGCACTCTGAAGGAATATAAATACAGTTCTGTGCAGAAGCTGATTTCAAAATGTGAAAGCAAAAATACGAAGTGAATGTAAAACGATAAAAATATCCATTTTCTTTATACCACGTACATCATTTACAAATCCTATTCTCATTTATCATGCTTTGGGTCTTAAATCTTGAAAACAGACCCTTCTTATTTCCTTCTATTCTTTGGCGGTTGGGGGACTACAAAGAAAAAAAGACCAAGAAAAGGCCAGGAAAAATTTAAAGAAAATAACAGAATGTGAAAGATCCTTTGACTGACAAGTGATGTTGGAGAAAACCTCCACTAGCGTGGAAAAGTGGCATGTAACAGCCCGGATTTTACAAGTAGCTCCATAAGCAGATCACATATGGTTTATTTCTTTTTACATATAAGAGAATTTCGAGAACAATGTAAACAAGGAACAATATCCGTATACAACTGCCTTCCAGAATCATATAAACCAAAGAGAAAATGTAATCTAATGTAACTACATGTCACAACGTGAAAAAAGAAGACAGAAGAAATCCAAAATGCAACACCACAATTATGAAGAGAAGTTATCAGGTTAAATGAACTGGCATATCAATAAAGCTTTATGGTTTCTAATACCTCAATATCACTAATTAACTGCTAAAATAACATAGATAAAGCCTTAATATGCAGCCTCAAAACAAAATTTCTAAATGAAAATCCAAAAGAATTTGTACTGTCTGCAGTGCATTAGTGTGAAGAATATCTGGATGACAGTTTGATCTCAAAGATTGATTAGTTGCCATCATTACTTTACAGCTATCGAAATTATAACTGACAGATAAAGCAAAAAATACGGCAATCATTACATAATTTATAGCATCAATTTCCGTATCATCAACAGAAAATTCGCATGAGTGAGTCAAATATCATGTGCTTACAACTGTATCAAGTTAATAGAAAAAGTAAAACAACAAGAAAGGAATTTAAATTGTTTTTCCAAAATAACTTCAAGGTCCAGGAATTAAAAGGAGGGACAGTGTAAGTAGCAAAAAATGGGACCAGATTGTAGCTGACTAGTGATATGTAATGGAAGAAGCATCAGCATACTAGTAAGTGAAAAGGAAAGAGCTAAGACTCATATTTAACAGTCAAGTTCAATAAATTTCTAGAACAACAATGGTAAAGAGCATTAATAAAGCATCTATCAAACAGCAAACTAAAGAATGTAGTTATATTACTTAATTTCTTAATCTAATAAGAAATCATTTCAGGTATCAAAGTACATCCAATAAAGAGAATAGAGCAAGGCAGGAGACAAATTAAGTAATACCATGTTTCAACAGGACAAGAGCAAAATATATAGGCGTCTATACCTCCCACTCTTCTTGACTCTGAATCCCTTCATATGTCATGAGGAATGGCTTTATTTTCTCAAGTGCATCCCTAAGAGAAATTGGAGGTTTCTCATCAATATCCGGATTTGTGCCAAACTCTTCCATCAGGTATTCTGGTTCACATTCAATCTGTACACCAAATCCCAATGAAACAAACCAGTTGAGCTAATCTTATAGTGCCAATCCAACAATAGAAAACCTGAAAATGCATTACCATTAAGTTAGTGTGAAGTGCATCCAAATAAGCATCATCCACAGGGGAAGGCAACACCCTGCTAGACATTTCCTCAAATCCTTCGACCAATTTATTCATGGTTTCGGGGCCAAGCTTCTGAGCTAACTTCTCTCCATCAGCAGGGTCACCGAGGTAAAGCCCACCAGGCTCGTCATCAGAATCCTGATATCTATCTTGTCCCCTTCCACCTCTTCCACCAAACCTTCCTCTTCCTCGACTCCCACGGCCGCCTCTACCTCCCCTGAACCCACCTCTCCCTCTTGCACCACCATCCTCCTCTCCCTTCGACAATATGCCCACTGCCTTCTTCACTTTCTCCTCTGTGCTCAATTTCTCCCGTGGAGAGCTCTTATAGTTTGTCCCATCCTCAGCATTAACCACACGAGGTTTGGACTGTTGTCGAGGACGAAGATGTCGATTTTCTGCAATAGACCTCTGAGTAGGAACCACGGGCGGTTTCATGGGTTTCCCACGGCCCGCCCCAGATAAAACATCACTGATATCGGAAGGAAGACTTCTCTCTTGTGGGTTTCCGGACCTAGTGGACACAGCTGATGTTTCATCATCGTGGGCATCACCTCTGATGAACAAGAAGGGTTTTCCATCATTGGGTTTCACTGCAGGTTGTTGTTGAGCGCGTTCAGGTTCTTCGGGTAGCGGCGAAGGTGAGGACGTGTTTATGGGCCCATAGCCGCGGCCGCGGCCACGAGAGACGGCGTCATTGTTCACAAAGGAAGAGAATGAAGGGATAATTTTACCTCTGCCACGGCCATGGCCTTGCCCCGGTAGAGATGAGTTTGTTGGGGATTCATCTTTGGAGTTCTCAGGATCGGGATTTCCGATGCCTTCGTCGGTAGACTGGAATATGCTGGAGCCTCCGCGGCCTCTGCCGCCGCCTCCGCTGCCGGCCGATGAGGTGGAGAAAGCGGAGGAAATGAAGGAGGGAGTGGTGGTGGTGGCGCCGACACAGCCGCGGATCACAGGAAACGGGAATTTCCCTAAGCTGCTTCTCATTTTTGTGTTTTGAATTTACTCTGAGATTATCCGATCCAAAAATTTACTAGCAGTGGCAGTGGAACTAGGGTTGAACGCTCCCTCCTATTTTTTCTTGTTTTCATTATTGTTTTTTTTTTCTCGTTCTCTTATTATTATATTTATTTTTCTTAAAAATTATTTCAAATTTATTAATTCAATTTTTTTGTACAAAATTCTAAATACATTAGAGGATTTTGTGATGTTACTAAAAGATAATAAAAACTCATAGAAGTTGATGCATCTCATTAAATATATGATTATGAATCCAATAAAAAAATGTAAGTAGAAATAATATTTGATTAGCTTTTTAGTAAATACAAAAGAAGCCCTAAATGAAATTTTTCTAGAAACAATGTCAAAGTGAGAAATGAGAAAAAAATTATCTAGATGATATTTGTTAAAATTTTCAAGAATTTATACTTGTACATAAGCCCTAGTTTGATGGCCATTACAAAGAAAAATTGAGAGAAAATGATGTTTGTTATAGTAAATTTTTTAAAAATATGTGGTTAAAAAGTAGAAAAAAATTTAAGTTTACATACATAATATTTTATCATATGAATGTGTAGTTGAAAATGAATAGAAAAAATTAAAAAAAAATTTTTAATGAGAGTGAAACAGGGACTAATATTTAAAAAGTATCTTTGACATTTAATCAAATTGTTTTTTTTTTTTAAGTATCGAGACATTTATTTAAAAAGCATCTTTTGTATTCAGTGATCATTCGTAAGCATTTTAAAGTTAAGTTAAACTTGATGGAAGTATAAGTTCATGAGTAAAGTATCTGTTAAATACAAATTTAGTGACTAATGAAATATGATGAGTGAGTGATAGAATACAATGTATTAAAGTTCAGTGATCACTAAGAAATATTTTAAAGTTCAGTAAGTAAATCGTGACGAGAGTATAACTTCAATGATAAATGAAACATTTAGCTCATTATTTTGTGATTGTTTTCTTGCCTTCATAATATGCCATTATTTTCCTAAGCATGTTGTTCTCTCTTTTTCTTTGTTGTTAATAACTTCTTTAAAACTGATATTTTGCGATGCTTAAACTCATAATATTTTTTTTTTTTAACATTTTCGTTTGATCAGTGGGGGTAAAACTTGGTTATAATTTTGGGTCACTTGACTCGTTTCCATAAGATGAATTCGGGAGCATGTTTGCTCAAAAACAAAAAAAAAAAAAAATTTTGATGAACCGGGTCTTATAAAATGGCAATTTTTTGAACTAAAAAGTTCTTTTAAAAATAATGTAACTTCTATAGAAAAGCCTAACATGTGGGTTGGGGTGGGTCAAAGTCTTAGGGGCCTATTTGGCATAATTTTGAAAAGTCTAAAGTTAATTTTGATCTAAAAATTAGTTTTTGGGTCTTTATGGATAATTTGTGAAAGTATTTTATTTAATTAGAAGAGTTTTTAACGAACAGAAGGTTTTTTTTTTTTTACAAATGGTAGAAATAGAACTACCCCCAAACAACCTTTAAGGATGTATTTGATTGTAAGCATAAAACTTGTATAGAGAAAAAAATAAGTTCTAATCAATTGATTTACATGGAAATGGTTAATTAAATATTTTGATTGACTTAATTTTTAACCTAAAAAATATGTACTTTTTTCATAAAGTTGAGTTTTTGAAATGTAAGAATTGCCTATAAAATAAAAATATATCCCCCATAAAGAATTTTTTTTTTTTTGTTTTTTTTAAAAGAAAACGTGGTCACATGACAAATTTTGGAAAAATATTTTCCATGAAAAAATGTCAATCAAATACCTCAAAAGTAGAAACTTGGTTGGAAAATTGACATTTTCCATAAAATATAAAGTCAATCAAACACAAACTAAAAATAACTTGTAAAACTCTATTTCACTGAACTTATAAGGAGCTTTAAAATAAATTTACTTTTAGTTTGGGCTTCACCAAACATGCTAGAGCAGAAATTAACGATGTCAAAAAGGTCGAGCAACCCGAGCTCGGCTCGAAAAATGCCCTAGTCGGGCCTACTCGTGGCTCGAGCTGAGCCCCATTTTAGGGTGTCAGCTCGAGCTCGAGCTAGCTCGTGGCTCGTTCCGGCCCGTGTCACGGGCCAAGCCGAGTCCCAAAAAAAAAAAATTTTTAATACAGTATGGCTGCCTGCAATCTTCTTTTTTTTATTTTTTTAAAAGTTTAAATGCATTTTTATATATTAATATTTAGTTATTATTTATAATACGTATAAATTGCACAAATTATAAATACATTATAAAAAATGTATAGATTTATAACGAATTTAAAAAAATAAAATAAAGCAAGAGTCGGCTAGACTGGCCCGCTAAGACTCGAGCCGAAAGCTCGGGCTAAGCCTCATTATTTTGGTCGAGCTTTTGCTTGGCTCGAGCCCAAAAACGTTCGGACATGTTTTGCTCGAGTCGAGCCCGAGTTTTGAGTTTCAGCTTGGGGCTCGACTAATTGACATGGCTAACAGAAATGATATAAATCTTCTTGTTGGGGTGGATTTATAGTCAAGATAGATTTAACTTTCAACAACATAGTTTTAGAGTTTGTTCGAATGACCTTCAGTGGCATATCTATATACAAAGTTGCTTTTATTTGCCTTCACTTATTGAATTTGTTATCTTCAATTTTATTTTGCTAACTTTAATTTTATTTTGTTGCATTTCAGTAAAGACGATTCCAGAGTTACTTCAATATGTGGATCAATATCTTGGTTCATATGTTTTCTCCTTATCGGAAGTAACATGCCTAGAAGTTGAAACCGCCATAAACACGTTCAGAGAATGCATCCGCCATATAATGTTTAAGTTTATAGCTGGAAAAACAGATTTAGGGATCGTGGAGGGAGTCGTATGGAACTTAGTCTGGAGATGTTATACTTTCAAATAGGAAACTTGAATCAACTTTTGACCTACAAAGTGTTGGATTAGGAGTGGGCACGATCTAGTTCGAAAAGTGCTGGATTAAGAGTGGGTGCGGTCTAGTTCAGTCCTAAAGAGAATCGAACCGAACCAGTATCAATTGAAATCTTAGAAATTGAACCATTGATTCGATATCCAACTATATAACAAAATTGTCGAATCAGAACCGAACCAATTGGTTCGGTTCGGTCCAATCTGGTTCTTTATATTAAACATATAAAGTATGAAATTACTTGTCGAAAATATAGAATACGAAATCACTTGTCATTCTTGTAACCTAACAATACAAAAAATCAATTAAAATGCAACTACAAAAATTCACTCCAAAATTCAAGGTCAACTCATAAAGGCGAAAGAAATGATAAACTATTAAACATAGTATAGATGGTAAAGTCTTGATTGAAAATTAATTTTCAAGAAAATTTATATAACAATATATATTAAAGTACATGTAGTATTCACTCAAAAATTCAAGGTCAACTCATAAAAGTGAAAGAAAGGACAAACTATTAGACATAGTATAAACGGTAAAATCTCGATTGAAAATTAATTTTCAAGAAAATTTATAAAACAATATATATTAAAGTACATTAGTTCAAGGATCTTGATTCTTAAAGATCAGTCATTTTGGAAACAATGATAAATTTGAATTTCTATGAAATATTGAACTAAAATATCTTTTTTCCTATTAGGTTGAATTAAAGACGTGAATCTGTAAAAGTATTTATAAAATTATTTAGACTCGAAATTTGATTAACCGTTATGTTTTGCTACGAAGGAAAGAAGAAAAATTGTATCAAAAAGGAAATTTTGGCGTAAGATAATTTTAGAATCTAGTGTTCAAAAATCTAAGTACATCTTGGTGCAAGTAAAAAGAGAAATTTAGGACAACCAAATTCACTATTGATTCTCAATGCGGTATCGAGAATCGGATTGGAACCGACTAATTCTCGATGCATGGTATCAAAATCGACCTATTTAGTATAGGAACCGAAATCGAACCTGCCGATTCTATCTTGTTTCGGTCTGGTTCCATCGATTTCGAGAAAATGTCCATCCATATGTTGGATGGGCATAGACTTTTGCACCAGTGACTAAACTTCCAAAGAGTGGGAATTGTAACAATTGTACATCCACCAAATTCAAAGCGAAAGCCGAGAACTGCTTTAAAGTTGAAGATGAACACCGCAAATCACTCTATGTAGTTTTCTTGATGAACGTAGAAACTAATAAAAGAATATGGAAAGCATTGTGTATGCGTAAAAACCTAAATATCATTGGAAAAGTATTGTGCGAGAGTGCTCTAGTAAATTGATAAGTGTATTTTATGCACTTATTCGAGACTTTAAATAATGATATTTTGTAGTTCTTTTGATGAAATATAGTCTAATTTGTATTATATTATGTTTAATAGGTAAAACTAATGATTTGATGAAGATTTGGAGAAAATGAGTGAAAATAGAGAATAACGGCGAAATTCAAACCATGGGGACTAAATTACAACATTTCAATAGTAGCATCAGGACATAAAATGAAGGGTGAAGATGCTACAAACTCAATTGGAGGCAATTGGAAGCTAAAGGGATGGACCCATTTTGAGTTGTCTCGTCCTTAAAGTCAAGTTGGAGCTTCATTCAACGCTAAATCTCATAACCTTTCCCTTGTCTTTCGAGATGAGATGGACTCCACCCATCAACCTTAGTCGTTCAAACACAAGTGATAATAATCAAAATACACACATGGAAAAGTTTAGGAACCAATTTGCAAATTAGTCCCAAAAGCCTATACTATGCATACACATGGGCATGCACGCCCTGCGTACACAAGGTCAGCAAGTACCTTACCTGAGGCCAAATTGCGTGTATTGTGTGTACGTTCACCTTGAATCATGCGTACTCCATGAAAAAAATTGTGTTTCCTTATTTTTTTTGGAAACTTTTGGTATGCAATCTTTTGGCACTCTATATATACCATAAGCCGTCTAAAATGTGGGGGAGACCTCCCTAGACCTAAAATTGATATATTCTACATATTGTGGAGGCGAAGAACGAGACCAATCTCAATCAAGGAAACTTTTCACAAGATTATTGAAAATTTCTCCTCCATTTTCAAGATTTCATTCCAAAAAGTGGATTTCTCCACTTTCGTCCATCATTTCTTGATCCAAGTAATGTTATTCTATATTTTCATATGTAATTCAATATTTAAGATGATTAGCTAAGTTTTCTATTGCATTGGATGATTCAGGAACCCTATTTTGTTTATTTCAATTCAAGACGAATAATTTAGGTATTTCTTGTTATTTCTTGATTGATTTGCATTCTTATTGCACTATTTAGTTATTTTGTCTTGTAGTGTAATAATACTCATAATAAGTTTAGAACGCAGTAAAATCAACACATGGGCAATAGGTATTAGAAATAATATCTATGGCTTGTGCAATCATGTAGATAACCTAAATTTAATACATGATTTTCATATAAATTCGGACTAGAAATAGGATCGGTCATATTAATTATAGGTTGGTGTATCTAGAAAAAAAGCATTTAACATATTAAAATTATCGATTATTAAAAATACATGAAATTAACTAGATTATTAATTGATAATTGAAACAGATGAAAATAGGGGGAATCATGAAATATAAGCATTCACATTCAATAAAACTACAATTTACTTGCTTTAATAGTATAGATAAGAAGTAGTATAAACAACCACAAAATTACTATTTTCCTGTTACTACTCACTCGAATTTAATACTAACTATTGAATTATATTTAAAATATTATTCCTCACCGGAACGATAAACTTGAAACTTGTTATTTCTATTACTTGTACAACGATCTCGTACACTTCTACATTTCAGTTAAACAAGTTTTTAGCACCGCTACCGAGAAATAACGGTTGTAATATTAGTTTATTAGTTTACATTAGATTCGATATATTTTTTTGACTATTCATTATACTACCTGATCTCTTTTTGTTTCACTTCTCTCGGTGTGACATCAGTTCATGCAAGATCTTAACAACATCGAACTAGTTTCACTAAATCCTGAAATCGAAAGGACCTTCAAACATTGTAGGAGAGAACCGAAAAGAGCAACAATAATAGCTAAAAATTAGAATCAGATCCAGGATGCACTTTAGGATCTAATTCAAGAAGCACCTCTAGTTTAGCAAAGACTCGTCCCCAACGAGGCCCAATATTGTTAGAGGATTATGTGAATCCAGTGTTAGTACCTGTGCAACCACCTATTGTTTACCCACCCTTTTGATATGCAAACTTTCACCTTCGACCCGATGTTATCAATCTCTTCTAGAATCGTCATGACATCAAATTCTTGGGGAAAGTTACAGAACACCAATGAACACATACAAGCATTTCAGATGTTGTGGGAAGATATCAGCCATAAAGGAATGTCATTAGATGCCCTTTAGATGGTCATATTTCCTCACACACTAAAGGACGGCGCAAAGGCATGGCTATACTCACTACATGTCTGGAGTATTGTATCATAGAATGACATAGTGCAAAAATTTACCATGAAATTCTTCCCGTCGTCTCGAGTCCACCAAATTCGAAATGAATTTTATACTTTTAAACAGAGAGATCTCGAGACATATCCGAAGGCGTGGGAAAGGTTCAAGAGCGCGTTTAGAAAGTGTCCAAGTCTTGACATTCATAAGCAGACACATGTGTAGCTCTTCTACAATGGACTGCACCCTGAATTTCGCAACATGACAGATGCTTTAGCAAGCGGTTCAATTAGACATTGAAGATCGACGATGCATTCAACCTGTATGAGAGGATTGCTGGGAATCAGGCCTATTGGCCGACCAACAATGAAGTTCCAAAGAAAGCAGCGGGGATGCAAAACATAAATGCGGTGATGACGTAAACAACACAGATGGAAGTAATAACAAAGAAACTTGACAAGCAAAATCAGTCTGTAAATATGGTACATCAACCAACTCCGATTTGCACAGGTTGTGGGGCAAATCATATCACTCTTAGTTGCACTTTGGCTTCCACTCACAATGGTCAGCTTGCAGAGGTCGGCAATGCACAAAATTATCAGATGCTGCAAAACGGACCCTACCCCTAACAACTACCATCCGGGTTTAAACAAGCATCTCGACTTCTCATGGGTAGACAATTTGGATCAGAGATATCAGATGAAGGATAATTCACAAGTGGTTCAGCAACAACAAGAAAAGACGGCATCCTTGGAGGATCTACTCATTAAGTACATCACCAAAATTGAGATTACAATGCAGAACCATTAGGCCTATATACAAAACTTAGATAATCGGTGGAACATATCGCAGCTGCATTGGCTAACAGGCGACATGGCACCTTACCGAGCGATACAGAGAAGAATCCACTGGAGCAGGTGTTAGTAGTTAAGGTGATGAATTATGCAACTATTGAGCTCCCATCATTCATTCCCGCTATCCCTATCAAGGCTTATGTGTCACTCATTTCATTCTCTCAAAGATTTCTCATTCTCTCAAAGATTGCAAAGGTAGCCAACAGTGCAGCAGGTTCATGCCATCACTACTAGAAGTGGTATTTAATTGCTAGAAATCACTACAAAGAGGAAAAAGTCGGAGAGCATTCAAGTACCATTTAAGGGCGAGTAAAAAGTGGAACTCTCTAAAGAATCAATAGAGAATGATCAGTTTAAGACTACAAAACATCAAGCTGGAGAAGTAGTTCATCAAGTTCTTAGATGTTCCTTTACATCCCAAACTACTCCAAGTTTTTGAAGGAGATGTTGACTAAGAAGATAAAGCTACCCGAGTATGAGACGATGACATTATCTAAATAGTGGAGTGCAATCATTCAGCACAGGATTCCTCCTAAACTGAAAGATTCAGTAAGTTTCACTTTACTTTACTCTATAGCAAATTTACAAGGTAATAATTGTTTAATTGATTCAGGAGCGAGCATTAACTTAATTCATCTAGCTCTTTACAGGAAATTGGGATTGCGAGATCCTAAGGTAGCATCCATCATCCTATAGTTAGCTGACAAAATGCTTAAGCACTCTATGGAATAGTTGAAGATATGCTCATCAAATTTGTGGAATTCATTTTTCCAGTTAACTTCATCATTCTGGACGTAGAAGAGGTATATCAGATACCAATTTTCTGGGGAGGCCATTTCTATCAACAATTTGGGTTAATTTTGACACAAATGAGATAGTCCTGATGGTGGAGGATAAGCAGTAGAGCTTCACAATGGAAACTCCACTCAAGCAACCTTCCTAGTGTGAGGAATGCCAAAGAGTTGACCATTGGAAGAGCTACAAGGACATGTTGAATGAATGTAGAATTGTTTGTAAGGACAACAATAGAAAATTGGTAGTGTGGAGGCTCAATGATGAACAAAAGAGATGTAAACAGTGTATGAAGTACAAGGCTAAGAATTCTCTTTTCAAGCTACCATGAATAGCCTACAAACAACATGAGTCAAGCTCAAAACTTTAAGCAAGTGCTTGTTAAGAGGCAACCTAATATTTCTATCCATTTTATTTATTATGCTTTCTAGATTTAGGATAATTTAGAGTAATTTTTATTTAATTATTAGAAACTCATCATCCATTTCCCGTTTCCCCTTAGGTCCTTGAAATTTAATCGGTTTGTTAAATGTTTGAGCTAAATAACACTTCTTCTAAGTATTTGATCTTTAATGTTTTATCTAACCACATTGTACAGGAACATAACGTCATGGAATACTTAAACCAACATTAACTAAGGAGATAATGGGAGCAATAAAACAAACTGGTCATTGGATTTCACGCCATATCAGGAGAATATTTTCTTTCTTTTCTTTCTCACCCCTTTAGATGCGGACTTATGATTTAAGACATTGAGTATAATGTCTAATTTAAGTTTGGAGGTGGAAAACATGAGTTTTCTATTAATGTGTGTGTTTTGTTGTTTTAGATATTAGAACAATATAAAAATTTTGAAAAATTCCAAAAATATTTTCTTTGTATGTATGCTTGCGTGAGTTAGTTGACCTAAATGGCAATAAGGAATATATTGAACTATGAATTGATCTATGAATGGTGAATAGATTGCATACTTAGATAATTTTTTGCTTTTGCTTGTGAAGTTTGATATATATTGAACATGTCAATTAAGCTAACCATTGTCTAGGAATGAGTTGATTTCATAATTGGATAGGTTGAAATAATAGACCATAGATGCTAAACCAAAAACCGCTATATTTTACATCTTTAGTCCAAATTTATAATAGTTTGTGGGAATTTCACTATTGTAGGAAGATATCGAGATAAATGAGGATTCCATTTATGAAATTAAAAATTATGTGTGGATTATCTAAAGCCAATATGATGAAATTGGGCAAAAGTATCAAGTTAAAGGTCGGTTTACTTGGATAAGTGTTTAATGATGGACGATATAAAAAACATTATTTGAAAATTTCTCTTTGTAACATTTATGACTCGAGTTAATAAGCATGTTAGAGTGTTAAAATTTATTGCCCTAAAGTCAACTGACTTAAGAAGCATCGGCCTAAAACTTGTTAAATGGGTCATTTAGAATTTTTAAAAGAGAGAGAGTTGCAAATAAAGAAAAAAAGTGTTAAAAACAAGAAAATTGAGAAAAAATATAAAAAAGCAAAAAAAGCAAATGCATGAAACAGAAGACGCACCAAATACTTTGGTTATGCCCACAAACACTTATTGGGGGAAATTTGACTTTTGGTTAGGGATTATCAGCCTAGTTAAATCCTTGAGATTGAACCAATCAAAATTAAAGGAAAATTCTTGTTTATTGATATATTGAACTGCAATTTGTGAGATTTATCTAAACTAGAAAAGCGAGGATAATATAAAGTTCAATTTTAGATCACATACTTGAAAAGAGCGAAAAGAACAAGTTTGGTGATGTGTGAATCTCATAAGTGAGGATCGGAACAAATTTAACTATTAAGGGTCGAGAATGGAACTTGTGAATTCATAATGCTATGCTTAATTCATTACACACGCTTCGACTTTGATTTTTGTATTGTGATCTTGAAGTTGTGCTTAGACTTAATGTCATTATTTCAATTTTGAGTTAAAATGTCGGGTTAGATAGCTAAATATTTTTTTGCATGTTTGTGTGTTTGTTATAACTTAGATTATGATTTTGTTTGAGGACAAACAAATGTTCAAGTTTAGGGGTTCAAAAAGTGTATTTTATACATTTATTCGGGAGTTTAAATAATGACATTTTGTAGTTCTTTTGATTAAATATAACCGAATTTGTGTTAAATTGTATTTATTAGGTAAAACTCATGATTTGATGAAAAAATAGAGAAAACAAACTAAAAATAGATAAGAATGGTGAAATTAAAACTATGGGGACTAAGTTTCAACATTCCAATAGTCACGTTAGGACATAAAATGAAGAATGAAGATGTTACAAACTCAATTGGAGGCAATTGGAAGCTGAAGGGATAAAATCACAAGTGAAAATTATCAAAATACACATAGAGGAAAGTTTAGGAACCACTTTGCAAGCCTATACTATGCGTATGCATGGGACTACAAGCCCAGTGTACACAAGGTCACCAAGTACCTTACCTAAGGCCAAACTGCACGTATTGTGTGTACGCTCACCTCGAATCATGTGAACTCTAGGAAAAAAAATTGTGTTTCCTTATTTTGTTTTGGAAACTTTTAGTATGCAATCTTTTAACACTCTATATATACCATAAACCTCCAAAAATTTGGAGGCGAAGAACGAGGCCAATTCATCAATCAAAAGAGGATTTTCACAAGATATTTGAAGATTTCTCCCCCACTATAAAAAAATATCTAAATGGCGACAAAAAAATGTTGTCGCATAAATAAAGATTTTGTTGCAAAAATAATTTTGTGACAACATTATGTTTGTTGCAAGCATTGTCGCGCTATATGAGTCACATAATGTATTTCGCGATAACTTTCGATCATTGTCACAATAAAAAACACGAAACATTATTCGTTTGACGCCAAAAGTATGAAATTGCAACAAGATATTTGTTGTCATAATATCGTCGCAATACATATATGTCGCAAACAATTAAAAAGGCGATAAGTCAGTTTGTCGCAACGATTACTCCAATTAAGTTTTTGCAATAAAAATGGTTGTTGCTAATAATTTTTTTGCATCATTTTTTGAATATTGCTAATAATCCTTTTGCAACATTTTTTGTCGTTGCCATCAATGTTTTAGCGATATTCGTTATTCATTGTCGTTATTGTTTTAGCAACATTCATTGCACGTTGCCATTTTGTACATAGTTATATTCATATATATTATTGTAGATGTATAAAACTCATTTCACATTAGTCACTAAATTTATTTATGCAATAAAAATGAGTAATAAATTCGTCATCTAACTGAGCAAAGAAGATAACAAATAAATTACTTACTGTTAATCTCAAAGTACAATAGATGGAACATAAACATAAATTCTCAAATCATTTTCTAGAGCGACATTTTGACGAGCCTAGTCGTTGTAAAGCTACCAGCATCTGCAAATGCAATAACTGCATTGAAAAGTGTATCCTTCATAACCTAAAAGTATAGATAAATCGGCTCCTCTAATGACTGACAACATGCTGCTTCTTCAACAGATTCATCAAGTTCCCAACCTCCCTGATCACACATTTTTATATAGAAATCAGCACCATTTTGTGAACAATAAGCAGGTTACACTTCCAAAAAGTAAGAAAATGAAGAAAATATACAAAAAAGAATCTCTTTTCCTTGAAAAAAAAGTTTTATTCCCTTTTATTTGAAAGGCTAGAAAATATACAATGAATCTCATTTCAAGTACTCACAGAAATACCCTAAATGGTGTCACAGTATGTCTGATCTATAGAATTTACAAGGTCAATTACCTTCAGAAACATCATTGCTTGACTTTTGTTTTAACTGATCACAAGAACCTCGAACTCTTCATCTGTGCCTCCATTGTTACCATTCTTATATCTATATGGAATGCACCTGCAAAATTAATAGTATTAGAAAATATTTTACATAAAAAGGCTATTTTACCAATGTATAATGTATAAAATTAAAAGAACAAGATAAGGAACAAAACAAAAGCCTTTATATTAACTTTTTTGTTGGTTTCATTCTTTAACATACCGAAGATTTCACTTGGAAAAGAAAAAAAATATTCTTGAAAATGTACTCGATAGGTGCAATACTTAACGCATTAACTACAAAACTCCGCAAGTCAATACCCAAGCGGATCCTAAACATTGAGGGTAACATTAAAAATAAAAATAAAAAGCCAAAAACTTACCCTACAACAAGTCTTCGACCTCTGTTGTACCAAACACGCCATCTTTCTTTCTTTTAAGTAAAGAGTTGCAAAAAATAGAAGGTTATTGAATCTACTAGAGTAAATGACTCAAATGAAGGGAAGAGTATACGTTCTATATATATGAATTAGAACACATCAAAATAAACATCTGTGCAAATATCAACTACTCACGCAACATGCTATGATTCATTGTCAAAAGTTTATTGGCATCTCGTGAAATATATCAAAGCACATTAGATATATAGTTTACAACAATTAAGCACATTACCGAAGCTATCAGATCATGTGTGTATGCACGGGCATGTGTGGGAGAAACACAGACCTCCACTACTTTGGGTTCCAGAAATTTTTATATCAAAGCACATTAGATATATAGTTTACAACAATTAAGCACATTATCGAAGCTATCAGATCATGTGTGTATGCACGGGCATGTGTGGGAGAAACACAGACCTCCACTACTTTGGGTTCCAGAAATTTTTCATGTGCCACCAGTGCAAAATCACTTTTATCCCCCATAAAAGCAACAAATTGGTTACACACTCCACTGTAGCATCCAGCACGGAGGAGCATAAATGTCCTATCCCTAAGTCTCTGGTCATCAAATGAAACACAGCAAGTATTTGCTACTATCACTTCGTCAAAGATATTCATTTGGGCATTAAAAAAATATGGATGGGTACATTCTTAAAAAATCAATGAAATTCTCCATTCCAGTGTAGTATAAAAATCGTTCGGTATATGAACTTAATTGAACCCTCATCGTGTGAACACATAACTCATATGCAGATCTAACAGCAATACCAACACATTCAATTTCAGCATTCCAACATTTTGCAGCACAGTGTGCCATCTCATTTGCCAGATGTTGGTGGAATCGTAAGCGATCTTTGTCAATACCAAGTTGAATTAAAAATAAATAGACTCTCCCAATGAAATAACCCAGTGTTTCAATATTGAAAACCCCCTAAGCAACACAGTATCGAAAGTTATTGAAAGCATAGGGAACAAAATCTCAAGAGTACTATAAAGGAAGAACCTATACAAGCATATAATAGACCAACCTTAAATGGCGTGCAGAGATCTGCAAAAATTTGTATGTTTTAAAATCTAACCTGGCGTCAATCCAAATTACAATCTCTAGATGAACAATTCATTTGACCTAGTTATATATAATTTATAGAGAAAAAAACCTTGTGAAATAAACGTGAAAAGGCTATTGACAATAAAGATTAAAGTAGACAGTTATAACATTTTTCGGGCACCTACCACAAGCCAATTGTTAATTTAAGACCAAGTCGTGTGTGATAAGGACAAGTACTGATAGCTAAAATCAGCCTATGGGATAAACTTGAAGAATTCGACAATATTCCTAGATTGTTGTTACCTTTCAGACTATGTTTCTCTCCATACTTCACCCAAATGTCGCCTCAATTCAATCCATCCAATGTCCGAATGCAAAGTTGAAGCTGAAACAACTTCCTATTGAGTAACCTCGACCAGTTTGGGGCACATCCCGCGGTTTACCTGATCTGTGTGATGAGGGGCCGAATCACATACCCCAGAATTAGTCGTTGAAGGTGGAAAATGTTTTGCCATGAAAATTTTGGCTATCAAACAAAAAAAAAATGTTGGAAAAAAGGAGGAAATACGTGAATATGACCAGTAGACCCGACCATATTTCTAAAATGGCCTTTGATTATATTAAAAAAGAAAGAAAAAAGTGTTAAAATAAAACAATTTCCGCATTTGCCCTCATCTTCCCGAACAAACAAAACAAACAAAAGAGACCAAAAAAAACCTCAAAAAAATTTGAAATTGGTGGAAAGTGGACCCAAATAGTCGGATCCAGTCGAAGTTATCAACATCACGGTCCACCGAACGCCGACAACCACAGAGAACTCGATGATTATCTTGAAAAATGTTAGTTTTTTGTTGATTTCAGAGTGATTTTTCTTTTTGCAAAGTTTATGAATTCTTGGTGCCATTTTCGACGACCGACAATGTAAGACACAGTCGGACCCGACTGTTAACAATCGGGTCGAACTGCTAATAGTTGAGTAAATAGTCTTGACTCGACTTTTAACAGTCAGGCTAATACTACTTACAATTTGGGCCGACTCTCGACTCGACTTTTAACAGTCGGGTCGATACTGTTTACAGTTTGGGCCGACTGTGGCCCAAACTTCCAAACGGCCGGCTAACTGTTTTAGGTCGAAATAGTCGGCCCATGACTTTTTTTTAACAAAATTTTTAATTTTTTTCCTTCTTTAATGATTAACTTTTTTTCAATTTAAAATTATTTCTTCGATAATGTTTTTTTAAATTTAATTAAATAATATTTATATTCTTTATTTAAGTTAATAATTTCATTTTCTTTGAAATTTTTTATACATATAATTAAATAAAGAATTTGAAATTGATAATTACGAAAATGAAATATTCTTTTTTAACGAATTAGCAAATTCTTTTTTTTCCCTTTTAATTTTTTAATTTAAAATTCTTTAATTAAATATTCATTGTAAACATATCTTTAATTTTTTTCAAATTTAATTAAATAATATTAACATTCTTTATTTAATTTTAATAATTTCCTTTTGTTTGAATTTTTTTATATATAATT
>CAIGRN010084597.1:5974-22180 GCA_903798345.1 Fraxinus anomala | reverse complement strand
GATATCATTTCTTCACTGATAAATAGATCTCATTGCTAAAATCAAGGGGAACATCGAGTCATGAGCAGTATTCCTCCAATTATGCTAAGGTATTCCAAACCCCTCCCCCAAAAAAAGGTGGATATAAATAAGATCAAAGGAGCTGGACAAGACATATTTAAACAACAATGTCATCGGCAATTATTAAAAAAAGAAAGTTAGAATGCCAGGTTCTGCGAATGGCAGACAGGTGCACTACTTGAGACCTCCAATTCAAGCTTCAGTTGCGAAATTGAAAGCAATTCAGAGGTAAGGCACGGAGTTCATACAGGAATGAACCATTTTTTGGGGAAAAAAAAACTCCAGACCGACACTAGAACCCAAGATCTAATTCACAAAATACCCAAAAGAAACAAGAAAATAGAGAAACGACAAATACAAAACCATACATTTAAGAAATTACAAGTACGTGTAGATAATTGAGAGAAACAATTAGAAACCTGAATGGCGCTGTGGAAGATGCCACCGAGACCAATACCGTNATGAACCATTTTTTGGGGAAAAAAAAACTCCAGACCGACACTAGAACCCAAGATCTAATTCACAAAATACCCAAAAGAAACAAGAAAATAGAGAGACGACAAATACAAAACCATACATTTAAGAAATTACAAGTACGTGTAGATAATTGAGAGAAATAATTAGAAACCTGAATGGCGCTGTGAAAGATGCCACCGAGACCAATACCGTCTTTGAAGATCTTATTGATCTGCATAATTGTGTTATTGGTCTTATCAGAACCGCTATTCGTCACATCATATACATGGAGGATCACCTCCGTCATCCTAAATCCCACAATTTACAACACTCCAACACTCTCAATTCAAAATCCTAACCCCCACTCTCCGTCTCGCCGCCCCTGTAACAATTTCCTACAGTTAGCCCTTAATTGAAATGAAAAGGTGAATTATTGCACTTATTGTGGAATTTCACTACTAAAAATCAAATTAGGGAAAAAACGCACTGATTGCGAAGGGTGAGAGGAATCATAATTGTCTCTTGGCGGTTTTGGGATTTTTGGCAAAGCTTCCAGATTTACACAGATGAGGGTGAAATCAAATCAAAATGTTGGTTTTTTTACTTTATTATTAATTGCCTTCACGAGTCCAGACTTTATATATAAATGTGAAAATATTAATTTTAAATAAATGATTTTTTTATCCACGACATGGCACAATGGTAAAGCATGATGGTTCTCTACGGAGCATTGGATGTTTGAATCCCCACACCAACTAGAAGGTAACATCTATGTTGGAAAGTAGATGCCATATGGTGAAAAATCATTGAATGTCCGACCCAAGTATGTATAAGTTGTGACCGCATCCAGATTTACCTGAGTGGCGAACCAGGGAGGAAGGTCGACACTCATCAGGATTAGTCGGGCAAAGATTGAATACCTGAGTCATAAAAAAAAATAATAATAATAATTTAACTTAGATCTTACAATTGAAAAATATATCTGTAATGAATATTTAAAATTTTTAATTAATTATATTTATTATGTATAAATCAAAATAAAATTATGTGATTTTATTTTATTATAATTAAAATTAATGAATAACATCACTTCTAAATAAAATCAAAATAAATTTGATTTGATTATAATTAAAATTATGTAGAACAAGCTTTATATAACGTGTCAATTTTTATTATGCTAGTTTACTTTGAGCAAATTGACTACAATTAATTACTAAAAATTTAGTCTTTTTTTTCGTTAGAACATTTTAGGTTTATCAATCTCTTTTCAGAAAATATACAGTGATACTTAAAATTAGAAGGAGTTAGTGAAAAAAAATTAAACGTTAAAGGGCCTCTATGATATTGTTCATGTTTATAGTTTAGATAAATATCAAAATTTTAATAAATTTTAATAAAATTTAGAATTTTATTATTTGTATATCGAGGTTGATAGTGTCAAGCCCCCTCACAAGAAGGGGAACTCGTGCGTAGTAATAATAAAAAATCGCACCCCCCTCACAAGTGTATACATAGAAAAATCTAAAATTTAATGGAGTTGTGAGTCCCATAAAATATGTGATTAAAATTAATTATTTATTTTGACTTAAATTTTAATTAATTTGTTAGCTGAGTTTACAAGCGTTGTCTCTAAAAAAGTTGAAAAAGAAAGATTAGCAATTTTTATCTTTAAAATGAAAGGTAATATTCAATTATGAAATATTGATTCATGCTTTTAAAAAAATAAGTAAAAATTTTGAATTTACTTGTAATATTATATTATTAATAAACGTTTTGTTGAAAAAAAGTGAGAGAAAAATATATATTGAAAATAATTGAGATCAAACAAGAGTTTAGTTAAAATTATTAGTAACTTATAAGGAAGAATAATAACAAATATTAATGGATAGAAGTCATTAACGTGTTGTTTAAATTAATATTGAATTTTAATTATAAATTATAAATTACTTAATAAATTTACCCAAATATGAGTATTTACATCAAAGTTGACGAGCTGTGGACCATTTTATGGCAATTGCACGACATGGCCATTATCACCAGCAACAAATAACAATGCCACATAAGGGATCATCGTTTTTTAAAAGTTATTTTTTTTATCAAATTTATTTTGAAACATATATTTTATCGTAGTTACAATTTTATAAACTTTTTAACAACACATTTGATTTATTTTTATCTAAATCTACTAAAAATTTTATTTCAGCCAAACCAAACAAGGACTATTTGTTTATTCCATCCGATGTATTTTAAAGGACTTAGTGCTCGCCAGCCGCGAAGGAGTCCATTCGAGCAGTGTATTTATATGGTCAATCATAGTTCATGATTTTGAATAGATTTTACAATCATATACAACCCAAAACACTTCATACTATAGATATACACAAGTAATAAATCGTCCCAAACTATCTCATTACTTTGATTAAGTTATTATTCATCCAAGAGAATATCCTAAAAAGATAAAACATCAATTCCATAATTCTCCTTATTCAACCATAAGTTCAAAACACAAAAGATCTAGAGATCAAACACTAATTCACTAACAAGTCTTTAGAGTTCTAAAATTGGAAAGAGACAACTGGAGTTCTAATTGTTTCAGAACGAGTTTGTTCTTGATGATTCACACAAAGGGAAAAGAAGCCCAGAATTCTGAAAAGCGCATATTGTACAATCAAAGTGGTTCTTCGACGATTTATATGTTAGGTGGTCAGAGTCTACTAAGATTTAATTGTGTCTGGACTAACTGTAAGTTATCTTTTCTACTGGATCTTTTTGGGAAAATTTGTCCGGATGTTTTTTATCACTGTAAAGAGTTCTTCAAAACGTTTTCCTTCGTTACCAAATTTGGTTTTTTTACTTTATTGCTTTTGATCAATATTGCATGATTGACACTTACGGTTTAATTTGACATTAGTGTGTTTGGTGCATATTAAAATGAGAGTGCATTTTTTTGAAGTGATGTGATAGGGAATATGTGGTTTAAAAAGAAGGAAAAGTTATTGATGTGATGAAAAATATTATTTTATTAAAAAATTTGTGATTGAAAATGAGTAAAAAAATGAAAATGAAAAAAATAATGTGTCTCAAACAAGGACTAAACTTAATTATCTAGAAACAATAAATAAGTGATAAGTTACTTTTTATTGATTCTGCATCACCCTCCTCTAGATATTATTGGGTCTAAACGTCGTGTTTGACTATTATTAATTTATAAATTGATGTCAGAGTTAAATTGTGATCCGTGACCCAATTATGTTTAGATGAGACAATCACTTTTCATTCTTCCTTATTTCCAACAATAGTAACTATGCTTATTGGAAGGTTAGAATGAGAATCTTCTTAAAATTTATGGATGACTGTGTGTTAGTGTAGAAAATGATTGGACCATCTCATCTACATTTGTTGCTGATGTTGTTACACCAACATATATCTCTAATTGGACTAAGGATGATTTAGCCAAGTGTAACTAGAATAGTAAAGCTGTCTATGCCATCTTTATGGCCATCTTCCTTAAAGAGTTTAAGCATGTGTCCATGTGTGAGATGTGTGAGACTGCGAAAAATATTTGGGATATTTTAGAGAATCGCACATGAGGGAACTAAGACTGTAAAAAACTTCCAAATGTTGACTACTAGGTTTGAGAAAATTAAAATGAAAGATGAGAAGTCTTTTGATGATTTCTATACTAAATTGAATAACATAGTGAACTCTAGTTTCAACCTGGGTAAGCGACCAGAGGTTAATATTGTAAGAAAAATGATGAGATTTTTGATATAAGGTTATTGTTACTGAAGAAAGCAAGGACCTAGATGCAATTAAAATAGAATAACTTGTATAATCTCTTGAAACCTATGAACTTAGCCTACCCCATTCTAAGAAAACAAGTCTTTAGCCCTAAACATTGTTAAGGAAGAGACTAGTGATCAGACTAATGATGACACCGTAAAGAATGAGAAGTATGCCTATGAAATTCTTTAGGAATAGTAAAAGATCTTATGAGATATATAAGGATGACTCTAGTAAATCTAGGAAAGATAAAAGAAAGAAGAGTGACGCTAGAGTTTAGTGATCAAACTTAAGGAATCGACTAGAAGATTGAATGAGTTAAGGGTTGAGAAAGAATCCTTGAAAATTAAGATTAAGTCTTTGACGAGCAATCTTAAGAAATCTAGTGTCTGACTTCAATATTTTTTAGTGGATCTAAGAAGTTTGACAACATGTTATATTTGAATAAACTAGCTAAGAATATGAGAGGTTTAAGATTTAATGAAATAAACTCTCATTCTGCTTCCTCTTCTAAAAGCAATGTTGAACCTACCTCTATCAAGTTTAGAAATGTAGGAGCTCTAGGACAAAAATCATATGTGCAACATAGGTTCCCATAACATGAGGTTCATAACTTGAAATCTAGAGTTATTCCTAAATTCATTTCCACTTGTCACAATTGTGGTTAGTGAGGTCATATTAGACCTAGATGCCGTAAGCCATTGGTTTAAGAAAAACAAAATCTCACTACTCAAGTTAGATTATTGCCTAACCAAATGAGTTACTTGACTAATATGATGAGCTATTTGACTAAGATTACATATTCTTTTCAAAATATTTATGTCAGAAAGAGTGAACTCTCTGGTCAAGGTGATGTTGTAAATTGTGGCATTGCTCGTGTTGCTCTTAAAGGTAAGAGCACTTGTATTTCTCATTGAGTAGGTTGTTATATATGCATGTATCTACAAGTACAGGATTTCTACATATTTATGTATACACTCTATTTTTTTGTTATCTCATTTTTTATCCTTTTAAAATGAAAAATTAAAATTAAAAAATATTATAAATATAAAAATAATTAAAAAAGGAAAAAGGATTTTTGATGATTATAATACTTTAAAGTGGACATGTTATCTTGTGATCAAGTACTAGTAAAATTAATTAACAATGAATAAAGTTTTCATTAACTTTGTTCAGAACTTATTTGGATTAATTGGTATATGTTTTTTCATGTATCATCTACATTATTTAAGCTCTTGTAAGTGAGTGTTGACAGAGTGTGTAAGAATTTGTATAGTGGTCATCGGTGTGATGAAGTGACCTTGAATATGAATTGATCTTTAACTAGCCGACCTAAGCTCTTTTATATTTCCCTAAAAGAAAAAATTATTGAGTTTCAAAATATTTGAATTTCCTAGAAAATTATAAGACATCTTATACTTTTTTTCGTAATATTTATGACATGAGTAATTAATCATGTTGGGTATCTTAAAACCCAATGCCCTATAATCAGTTGACTCAAGAGTCATCGTCTCAAACCTCGTTATAGAAATCATTTAGAAAACATAATGAAGAGAAGTCTGCACATAAAATTTGGAAAAAAAAAATAATAATTAAGTTATATGCTTGTGTGCACGTACAGGAGATAAGTGGCAATTTTCAAATATGGGTTGTTTATACAATTTACTCCATATAATTTTCAAATGAGATGTGAAAAAAAAAAAAAAGATCACCATTTATGAATTTTACTTGTATAAGTAAGCAAATAATTGTTCTTGTGATTTGAGCTTTCAAGACTCAACGTTATATTTAGAAATCCATGAAAAAGAGTTATCTCAAAAAGATTTTTTTATTTATTTTCCCATTACACGTTTTACATAATTTTGCATAGTGTATCCATATACATTGTTTTTCACTCATTCCTTCACGTGTTATTTATAATTACATTACTTGTTTTCCTATTTGATTCGTGACAAAAGGGGGAGAGATAAGCATTTATTTCAAGGAAGTTGAGCATATGAGTTAGATGAAGAAGTTGTCACATTGTTTTTTTATATTTGACTTAGGGGGAGTCATAGATTTTTATGATTGATGATCTGACTAGCATAATGTGTTATTTAAGCTTATTAATATTATGTTGTGTTTTATATAATATCAATATCATACTTTGGGTTGCTACTTCATCTATTATGATATTGTATCTTAACTTGTCATGTTTAATTTCTAAATTATTGATGCACGTAGTATTATATCTTTTGGTGTTACACATGTTTTACTTACGTTATTTATATAACTTAGTAATATGCTTAATTGTTGTTTCTTATTGCTTTTACACATAATATTGTTAATTTCATGTGTTTCAAAAAATATGTATGACAAGCTGTTGAGTAGAAGTTTGGGAATTAAGGGCTTACTCGAGCTCCATTTTTAGTGTAGAATGCATTTTGAAATAATAGATTGATGAAAACATTATTGTTAAAAATGAAGAAATTTTTTTTGGATTGCGTGTAATATTATTTTATTGAAAAATATATGATTGAAAACAAGAGAGAGAAAAATATATTTTAAAAAAATAGGGATCAAACAAATGCTAAATGGCTGTTCTCTTCGTATTTCAGTTTTTAATTTTGAGTTTTGAATTCATTTTGAGTTTTGTGTTTTTAGTGTCCATTTTGTGATTGTTGAAAACACATTCTTTTTGTCATTTTGAAAAATTGTTTTCAAAAATAAAAAAATGAAGTTTTGGCTTGATTTAATTGAAAACAGCCAAAACGACTTTTTTGGCGTTTTCCATTTTCTTTGTAAATTTTAAACTCGTTTTGAAAATTCATTTCCGAAAATAAATAAGTAAACGTGTTTTCAGTGTTTTCAAAAACTGAAAACTGAAAATGATCTTAAAACAGCAAAGAGAACATTCCCTAAATATTTGAGTTATTAGTGTTAGGTTGTGTTGATTTTAGTTTTGAAATAAACGATTTTGTCACTGAATGTCAAAAAGGGAGTTTGCTAGGTTTAATTGTAAGTGGCAAGTTCTGTGTCCAAAATCATGTCTTATTGAGCTGTAATTAAAATAAAAGAGTCGAGATTGGTATTATAGGTTTTGAAAGAGTTAAAGATATTAAAGATGGACCAGGAGAAGAAATCGTTGCAAAACCATTTATTGACCGCCTTCTGCCTACTCGAACATAAAAAGTAGAAGCATGACGGCTCGCTAGGCGAGACCCTAGCATTCAAGCGGCTGACTTATCGCTCGCTAGTTGCAATGGAGTCCGCTTGAACTGTGTATTTATATGGCCAACCCGAGTTCATAATCTTAAACAAATTTTACAATCCTATACAACCTCAAACACCTCATATTATATATACCCGAACCATAATTTATCTCAAACTATCTCAATTACTTTGGTTGAGCTATTATTTATATAAGAGAACATCCCACAGAGATCAAACATCAAATCCACAATTCTCTTGATTTAACCACAAGATCAAAATACAAAAGATCTAAAGATCAAATACCAAAAATCTTTACCTTCACTAATAAGCCTTCAAAGTTCTGAAGTTGGGAAAAGACAAGCTTGAGTTCCAGTTGTTCCAGAATGAGTTCATTCTTGGTGATCCACACTGAGGAAAAAGAAGTCTAGAATTCTGAAAGTGCAAGTTGTACAATCAAAGAGATTTTTCGGTGATTTACAAGTTGGGTGGTCAAATTCTACTAAAGTTTAATTATGTCTAGACTAACTGTAAGTTATCTTTTCTAATGGATCTTTAACAAAGCTTGCCTACAAATTTTTTATCCTTATGAAGAGTTTTTCAAGGGGTTCTCCTTCGTTATCAAATTTGATATTCTTTACTTTATTACTTTTGATATATATTACATGATTGACAATTAGGATTTAATTTGACATTAAACTTAATCATCTAAAAATAATAAATAAGTGACTTGTTGCTTTTTACTGGGTATTGTTGGATCTAAACATCGCGTTCGACTATTTTTAATTTTTCAGAAAGGAATATGCACAATCAACACATTCAAAAACTTGTTAATTTTGCGAATCCTCGAGAACTTAGAATTCAATAATTCATAGATTTACGACGAAATACCTAATAAATAATAATGATTTGAGAAAAAAATTCCTAAATTTTATTGAATATTCAAACTCAGATAAAGAACAATGAAACACTAATCTTGTTTTTAACACAATTCAACTTTCAGAAACATGCTACCTCCCAATGCCTCTGATTATAAGTTCTAATTAAATAAATAAGCAATTCTTAAAATAAAAGGAAAAGCAAATCCGTGCGGCCTCCATGCCTCCTCAGCCCCTCAGTCGACGTGCCAAACTCCGTTCAAGTTCTCTTAGATAGTACGAACTGTTCGATTTCGACGGTTTGTAATAAATTTCAAACCAAATCATTTAAAACGATTTCGGAAAATTCAAACCAAACCATTTTTTTCGGTTTGATGCAGTTTAGAGCCACGGTTTAACAAAAAAGAAATAACATATATCAAATAAGTTAAATCATAAATATTAGTCTAAAAATTCACATTAAAACATAAATAGTATCATTAAAAATATTATAAACCAAAGTTCTAACATTATAATACAACAACATGATACAAATATTTTAACCTTTTAGTTGATACTAATTGGCGCAATATATGCAATTATAACACATGATTCATTCTATTCACAGAGATAAGAATACAGTACATTAATTTATTGATTATAATTAAATGATATAAAATAACTAATAAAAAAATGAATAGAAATAACAAATACGATAATAAATTCTATAACTTTTTGTGAACCATCTAATACTTCTATCTCATCCAAATATTGTTGAATCACTATATGATTTAGTTTTAACTAAGACGTGTTTAGTTTTTATTGGGTTGAATAAAATTTAAATTAATTTATTTTCAAATTTTTGTAAACCGTTTAAAACGACTGGCAAAAATTAAAATCTAAACCAAATAACTTCGAAACGGTTTGGTTTGGTTCGGTTCAAAATCAAAAGGTTGACGGATCCATATGAACCCAAACCAACTATTGGATTCGATTTTATGGATTGATGGTTTCGTTGTACAATCCTAGTCTTACGTGTCAATAAAGCGAGCCACAGTTGCCTCCAAGTTAGAAGAAAACAAAGGAAATGATGCATTTTCAGAGAGATTTCAACATTCCTAAAAAATTTGAACCACTGAGGTATACAGCAAATATATACAGTACAATAGAAAGAAAATCTTAATTTTAAGCAATTATGCATCTTGTACATTGCTGGATGACAGCTATTTTGATGGTCCGCCTATGTGTACAAATCCTGGCCATTGGAAAAAGTGTTGTTAAAATCAGGGTAAAAAAATCTTTCAACTCACATAACGCCAAAGAAGTTGTCACACTTGATGTACATGTAGCATGATTGTTTTAAGTAGTACAACGAGAAATTTTGTTTACCGACTTATACATTCTATGTCTTGTCAATTGTAGCAAAAACGCATCAAACGAATAATAACAGCCCGAGACTATAAGAGCAAGCAACTTAGAAGCAAAATTATAGTAGTAAGAAAACTTCAATATGTACGGAGAAAATTTTAAGTAGTTAATGCCTCAACAAGTTTGCCAGGTAGAGTTCTGATAATAGTAGAGACTGTTTCTTCTGCTATATGATTCTCGATCTATCTACCTTCTCTGTTTATTAACTGGGAAAAAACTCGGCTCGTGGTTATATCTGAAGCGCCATCATTGCCATCCCCTCCAACCTTGGGACTGCTCGAGGGAGCTCCTGGAATGACACTATGCATCGGGAGATCATCAGAAGCAACAATTGTTTCCTCATGAAGTTCTTGCGGCCTTTCATTTACTTGAATCTGAAGAGCATTTTCCAAATTCCACAGGACATCACCCATACTTGGCCTATCAACACCATATTCAGCCAAACATTTTTCAGCAGTTTCACCGAATTTTTTCAAAGAACCAGGTTTTATCTGACCTCTGAGATGAGGATCAACAATTTGCTCAATCATCCCCTTTTTTAGCCATTCCATAGCCCATTCGGCCAAATTCACCTGCTCTCGGTCAAGCAATGGATCGACAGCAGATCTAGCACATAGAACTTCACAAAGCACGACCCCGAATGAATAAACATCGGATTTGTCGGTAAGCTGCTGCCTCCGAAAATATTCTGGATCAATGTATCCGAAGCTTCCTTTAAGAGCTGTGCTTACATGAGTCTCGTTAAGACACGGGCCAGACCTGGAAAGACCAAAATCTGCAACCTTAGCAACATAGTTTTCATCAAGCAAAATGTTAGTCGACTTTATATCCCGATGGATGACTCCTCGAGCAGAACCCGTATGAAGATAGTGAATACCTCTAGCAGCACCAATGCATATTTCGAGCCTTTGCTTCCAAGACAAAGGTGTTACTGCTGAACCATACAAATGACTCCTCAGAGTCCCCTTCTCCATGTATTCATAGACAAGTATCATTTCAGATTGCTCTTCACAATAGCCAACAAGTGAAACGAGATGTCGATGGCGAATTTTTGACAAAACAGTTATTTCAGTTTGGAATTCGGGGAGTCCCTGTCTGGATCCTGGTATACCTCGTTTCACAGCAACCTTTGCATTATCTCGAAAAACCCCTTTGTAGACCGTCCCAAATCCACCCGAGCCAATTATCAAATCCTTGTCGAAGTTATTTGTTGCCAACTGTATATCAGTGAACGGAATCTTTAAAGCGTAATATCCATTTGCACTAGGAGAAAAGGCAGTTGCTTCAGATAATGTTCCATGGGTGCTGACTCCATACACACACAACGGAGTCCAACCCGCACTTTCCATACGTCTTGGTTTTGGTATTGGTTTTCTCATTTTGCATTTCAGCATAGCTAAAACTGCAAGAATGGCTAAACTCAATGCAAAAATCCCTCCAACAACTGAACCTACCAATATCCAAAAAGTATTCTTCTTAGATTTCCTAGGAGAAGGTGCAGGATTAACTATTTTCATGATCTCAACCCCATTCAAAATAGCATTCTTCCTCAAAGAATTACTCATTTCAGAAGGACCAATACTAATCCGAATAGAATTCGAATTATCAGCACTTTTCACTACAAAATCAATATAATAAGGTGATGCAAGCAGGTGAAATGCAAGCGAAGACAAATCAATATCTTTATACGCAGTGATCCCATTGATATATACATTGAAGTACAATGTGTTAAGAGAAACACTAACAATATCGCAGAAATGCAATCGAACAAAATGCATATCAACCACAGAAGGTCTCACCGGGAAATCCCACGTCACGTTGAACATAAAATTCAAAGTTCCATTTTCAACATTCATTTGCTGTGCAGTCATGTATACATTATCCGGGGCGATTTCCCGAGTCACCCCACCCCGTTGGTAATTGGGTGGATCACTAGTCCTTGCAAACTTAGCTGCAGATTTCAACACAAGAAAATCTTCATCCGGAACCCAATTTCTCCAAAGGGTGTCATTAAAAGGGGTTATTTTTGATCCTCCAACATTAATCCTATGAACAGTTTCTAAAATTTGCAAAGAAATATTCTGCTTGAATTCTCGAGTTCCACTAGGGCTAATCAATGCTATCCCACCAGCATCAATAAGGAAATCTTTGGGTGCAGATATCACTTCAATTCCATTCACAAATGCAAAACTGGAATCATTAACAGGCATGAACAGAATTTCAAGCTCTAATTTATCTACCATCAAAATAAACTCCTTAATGACCGTAAATTTAGTCACAAAATCACCCAAAAGAGTAAACCCGTTTGCTGAAACCCCAAAATTTGCATTCTCGAGATCATAATTCTGAGAACTGAATGGAGAAAAATGGAGACGTACAAAATGGGTCCCAGTTTTCTTGATGTTGAATACATAGCTTGAAGCAGAAGTGAAAACTCTAGCTGTCTTGTAAAGTACAGAAGAATTGGAAGTTGGGTTTGGATTTGTGAGAGAAGTTGATTTACCTTTCGACAAATAATTTTTGCCATTCTTTGATGAATCCCCATAAAAATTTCGGTTATCAATTGCAATATTACTTGTGCTTGATCCACAGTTTACGAGGTAATTATCTTGGGGTATAAAAGCAGCTCTTGAGATAAAGAAGAGAGAAAGAGTTAGAGTTAGAAATAGAGAGCAAAAATGGAGACATTTGATATCCATTGCTGTATAATTTGTGGGTGCTTGAAGACGGAAGTAAAGATTTACAGTGAGTGGATGAAAGAGGGAAACAGAGAGAAGAAGTGAAACACTTCTCTAGACAGAATTCTTGGAAAGTGCCAAGCTGAAAATTGAAGAAACACGTGATTGATTAATTAAAATTTCTATCAAATCAGGCTAAACCATTGTTTATTTGAGTAACATTTTTCTGGTAGAGACTAATATTATAATTAGTAAATGAGGAGTTGAAAATTAAATCTTCCACTTTAACTAACTGGATACTAAATTATAAGTTTCTAAACCAAGCAGTGGCTAAGCTCTCTCTCATTTTATGATTACTTGTCAGATTATTACTACAGTCGTAAATTGAGATTCAGTGCTTATTTGTTGAAATTATAATTTGATAAAAATAAGTGAGGAATGGTAATTAAAATTAAGGTTTGTCTTTAACCTCAAACACAAACCAGTAATCATGTTTTAAAATTTGTGGTGGAGTTCCAGATCTGAATTTGTGTTCTCTTTCCACTCACTAATCTATACAGTTACAGTGGTAGTGGTAGTGGTAGTGGTAGGGGGACCTTTGGAGAAAGGTACTACAAATGCTGTAACGATTCGTTTGGCATAATTTCTGTTTTTGTTTTTTCTTTTTATAGAAGAGTTTTTGAAGTAAATTATTTTAATTTTTATTTGAAAATTTAGAAGAAATTTTTATTCTGAAAATACTTTTAGAGGAAGTCGTATAAGAAGTTTTTTATCTAAAAAAAGTGATGAATAATAATTAAAATTAAGGTTTGTCTTTAACCACAAACACAAACCAGCAATCATGTTTTAAAATTTGTGGTGTAGTTCAAGATTTGAATTTGCACTCACTAATCTATACAGTTAATTGTAGGTAGGCGGGCCTTTGGAGAAAAGTTTGTCAAATAGATCTAAAAGCTGCTTTTGAATTTCAAAATCTCATTTTAATTTAAAAAACATGACAAAGGGGCCTGACACCATTAAAATGGAAATATTAGCAGACAGTTTGACTCTTGAAGCGTTTGCATGTGAACAACATTAATTATTTGTCCTCAAATTCTTCAAGATTTGATAGATTTTTCCAACCCTTCGTAAGTTTGTTGGCGCGAAAATAAGTGTTTTGTCAAATTCTTCCATTTGAAGCACAAATAATTTCTAGTATCCTATTCCTAAGTAGAAAAACAGACTTTTCGAATCATTTGCAATAATGTAACCAGCGACAAAAAGATACACAAACGTAATTTTTCTACATATTTTTAGTCATATGTAATTATTGTTCGAAAACTAATAAGATTTATTCTTCAATGTTGCTTTGCTCGTCTAGGGATGACAATTTTTTTTTTCAACAAACTCGATACCTATAAGGTTCGGGGCAAGGATTATCGATTTAATCAGGTATTCGAGACGGGGCGGGGATGGGTAATGGGTATCCCGCCGGCGGGATGGGGGGCGAGGGAGGTTGTTCCGATCCCGCTCCGTTGCCATCCCTATGCACGTCACATTATATTGGCGACACGTGCTAAATATAAATGCGGGTAAAATGATTGTTATATATCGAACAAATAAAAAAGTAAAGTTTTATCCGTAGGATCGTGACTAAACAATATAACAAGATTATTGGAATTGTAGTATGAAAACTAATGAAAACAAAGGCAGCCTAGAAATAAAGAAGAATAAGAAGAACAATCTAAGATAAGTGATTTTCACTCTTTCCTTAAAATAAAATTGCACCGCAACGGTACTCACGATTCACTGCACTTGTCTCCCAAGATACAATGGATTTGACTTGTGGTAGAAGCACTTAAAACCACAAGTTATGACAAACTTTCGACAGGGTTTCTCTACAAAGAAGAAAAATGTTTTGAATGAATTTGAACGTGATTTGTAAGAGTTTTTATGCAATGCTCAATGTAAATATGATATGAGATTCTTAATGGATGTCCAATGCCCAATGGATCCTTTATATAGAGGATGAGGGGTTGTGAATGAAGTGTCGCGCCACAAACTTAACAACTCTTGTCAAATATCGCATCATTCACTGTCGCTAGCTTGACGCCATCGCTTCGCTCGAGTGATAAAAACAGTGAATTCGTAGCTAGCCTGTCTCGTTCAAGCGACAGTCCAGTATCAGGTGAGCGATACACTTTGGCAAATATCCGGCAGTTTCATCTATTTTCTTCCCAACTTTGGACCGTAATTTCTCATTCATTCGAAATTAGTTTTGAGATTCCAAATATAATACGACGATCTACTCGACGAGTATAACAAGTTGGTCTATTTACATTTCTAATTTGACTATCGATTCAAGTTCGAATATTTGACCGAAATTGACACGAAAGTCACTTTTTCAACCAATTTTCAACACACTATCAACTTAATGGTCTTATAGATAGCTTTTTTCTCGATGCGATATAAATTTGACGAAGTTGCTTCTACACATTGGCGGAATTGGGGTGGTGCCTAGCGAATCACGTGACCCACCAGTTTTTTACTTTTGGATCTATTATTTTTTGGCTTTTGAAAATTGTACATTCTTAAGAAGAAATGGAGATTCAAGAAGAAGTGATCATTTTTCCAGTACTCCACCATTTCTTGATTAAGCCTAAAAATTATTCAATAAATTGTTCAAAATGTAAGTTGACACCTATTTTTCAAGAGATCCAATTGTTAATTAACTTTTATGCTTTACACAAATAGAAACTTGTCAACTACATATCAATTCCCATCTAACTTGACGAATACGCTTTAAAAATCTCCATCAACAACTGTAATACGCGGCATACACCTACATTTGTTTAATATTATTGTCTAATGCAAATCACCCATCGTTCAAAATATTGAATTCACCGAAAATTCAAGATAATCTAGGTGAATTTTCTCTTTGGTTTTTATTCTCATGTATTCCATTAAATTCTTTTCATCCAAACAAACAAATATTCTGCTAGAAGCTAGAGTGGGTTGCCTACAAATTTGTAAAACATAAATAGACTACTTTCATCAGTTGCCCAATTATAAAAGGAAAAATTGTATTCATATAATCTACATAATTCATGCCGTTGCCTTACTTCAAAATCAAAATAGCTCTATTACATATTCACCAAAATTTTGACCCATGTCACAGTTCAAATTGAAAATTGAAAAGTAACCACTAGATCGGCGACAACAACTTATAATTTCAATTTTTCTTTCTTTGACCAAAATTCAAAGTAATAGAAAAAATCAATTTGAATTAAATTTACAGTTTATTTTCACTGTGTCAAATTGATTTGGAATTATTTATGTTTTTTCACAATTTTTTTTTTGTAAATTTGATTGTGTCCCCCAATTCAAAATATTTGTATCTGCCAATGCTTCTATCACAATATTCGTATTATTTTACAAACTTTTGCCGTCATTTATCATTAATATTGTGGGACAAATGTTAAATCCTCGAAAGTAATGGCGATAATTATACCAAAATGAAGAACATATACACAATCAGATTTTTTAATACGCAGTACTAAAATAGAATTATCATCCATCGAAGCATATTCTTGAAATTTTTTAATTATTTATATCTTAGCTGTCACCAACTCTTCCAACCATCTTCATTTGCTTAGTAGTATCACTCTGTTTGGCCTTTTTCTTAGTGGAAATTTGGTGATAGTGCTTCCAAGCTTGAAGATTCAATAATTCATATTTTAGGTTTTCGTTCTTTGGTTCTTTTTTTTTTTTTTTTT
>CAIGRN010084592.1:0-11457 GCA_903798345.1 Fraxinus anomala | reverse complement strand
TATTACATCTCTAGAGGTTTGAATGTCTTCATGCCATAAGAGGACCCAATAAAAATACATGGAATGGCTCCAGGATCAAACTCGGTACGGTTTCTTTTGATGCTCGAGGCATAGCAAAGACTTCCAAACACCCTAAGGTGTGAATATGTTGGTGGTGTTTGATGAAGCATCTCATAGGGTGTTTTATTTTCCAAAACCAAGGTAAGGATTCTGTTGATCAAATATTTAGCAGCAAGAATGGTTTCTCCTCAGAACTTGTGAGGTAAATTAGCTCGAACTTTTATGGCTCTAGCTATGTTTAACAAATGTTGGTGCTTTCTCTCCACTATCCAATATTGCTGAGGGGTTTCAACACAGCTTAGTTGGTGGATGATGCCATTGGATTGGAAGAAATCATTCATATGGAATTCAGATCCATTATCTAATATGAGAATTTTTATTTTGTAGTCAAAATGAGTAAGAATCATATGATAGAAGGAGTGAATAATAGGTTTAGTTTGAGATTTATCTCTTATTAGGTATGTCCAAGTCATTCTAGTATGATCATCAACAATAGTTAGGAAAAATCTAGAGCCATCTAATGAGGGAACTGAATAAGGTCCCCATATGTCGCAATGAATAATATCAAACCTCTTGGAAGCTCTAGTTTCACTTTTTGGAAATGATAATCTATGCTATTTGGCTATAGGACAAATGGAACAATGTAAATGCTTGTTGAATGTGATGGTTGGAACCAGTTTATGTAAAATAGACATTTTGGGAATAGGAAGGTGTCCCATACGACAATGCCATAGATCAATATCAATGTTCACATCGAGATTACTTATGGAATTATAAGAAAAATGTCTTGCTTTATTACATTGTAATCTAAGATCATAATTGCTATTGGAATTAAGAAAGACAAGAGACCTATTTTAAGAAATATCAGTGTGTTGAATACTAGATTGGAGGCAACTAATTGAAGGTTTGTCATGAAGTTATTGAGCAGAAATTTGGAAAGCATACAGTCCATCCTCAAGCTTGCCCACTCCAATCGTCAAAAGATCCTGGACAAAGCAATATTGATTCAGAAATATCAGGAAGTAATTATGTTCAAGTGTTAATTTGCTAGCTGAAATCAAATTAAATGTGAAACAAGGTACCACCAATACTTCTATTAGAACCAATATATCAGACAACCTGACTGTTCCAACATGTGCAGCTTCAACAGTATGACCATTAGGTAATCTAACAGCAGCCTTAACTTTACGAGATATAGAAGTTAGATGCCAAATGGAACATACCATATGCTCTGAAGCACCAGTATCCATAATCCATTTTGATGTACCAATTATAGTTTTAGAACAAGAGTAATTACCTGAAAAGGCAAAATCATCTGGTACAGAATAACCAGTGGTAGGTGCATCCTGAGACTGTGACTGAGTTTGTGCTCGTGGAACATTATTTATCTGCCTCTTTAATTGAGGTACCAACATTTCCAGAACTTGTTTACATTAATCTGGAGTGATTGTAAGGTTTGTGAGGGATTTCATGACATTACTCTGATTAACATCAGAGGATTTTCCAACAACATTTGCTACTACATTTTTACCTTTAGTAAATCGATGTCCAGGAGGATATCCTATCAATTTGAAATATTTTGCCTTAAGGTGTCTAGGTAAACCACAATAACTACAAATAGGTCTATCATTTCTTTGATTTTGAATAAATTTAACATTCATTTGGCCTCCATTAGATCCTTGTCCAACATTATTAGCAAAGGCAAATGCCTCAAAATTTTGTTGCCTTTTTGTGAAAACCTCCTTTTGTCTTTCATCTTGCAAAATTAATGTAAAAACCTTGTTTAAAGGAGGCAAAGGATCCATCAACAGGATCTGACTCCTTACTTCAGAATAGTGTTCGTCTAATCCCATTAGGAATTTCATCACTTGATCTTCCTATTTGTAATCAGATCCATTAATATCCGGCCTATAATTATCAAGCTCCTCACACAATCTTTTAAATCGATTAAAGTAGGAGTTGACCAAACTATTCTCCTGTGAAATGGTAGAGATCTGCTTCTTCAACTCATAAATTCGAGGGTCATGACCTTGACTATAACGATCCTTCAGCTCAATCCATATCTCTATAGCTGAATCCTTGTGCATCACACTTGGATAAAGCTATTTCGGAATGGAATTAATCATCCACGAAGATACAACATGGTTACACCTCCTCTAGGCGCTATACATCGAATCATCAGGATTTGGCTCAGTTATGGTTCCGTCTATAAATCCTTCTTTATTCTTCACACTGAGTGCCTTGATGATAGCAGGACTCCTTGTTTGGATCTGTAATCGAGCGACTAGTGATCGAATTAGCCTTTTCTCTAGCTAAATCTCCAACTGAGGAACCTTGAGGCGCCATTGCAGCAAGCTTCAACGCTCTGATACCATGTGAAATATCGAGAGAGATAGAGAGCTGAAGAAGAAGAACTTTTGGAGGGAAAAACTGTTATCCCAATTTTCATGTATAAACCGTGACTATGATACAATATTTATAGAAAAGAAAAAATGAATAAAAGACTAAAATAACCTCCTACTATATACAGATTTTCCAATAGTAGGCGTCTTTTTATTTTGTAAATGGTGAACAAAATCTTGATAAATGATTTTCCTTAATGTATTAATTACTAATTCTTTGATTAATTTTCATTAACACACAATGTGTAGATCTTATTGTTTGAAATTTTTATTTATCTTAATACCATTTCCCTCGTTTACGAGGGAAATACATGTAAGGTCTATTATTTTTGCATAGTGTAGCAATTTAATCCTAAGATTTTTTGACACTTTAGTCTCCTATACTTGTATTTCGTAGCACACGAGTCACCCAAAAATCTAAGTAGTCATTATCACTACTAATAACTCGAAAAAGTTACTCTTATTTTGCAATTACAATTACAAAAAATATTTCATCTCTCACCTCATGTAAACTAATTGATTGGACAACATTATAGGCTTACAGAAATTAAGCAAACTTTATTGTCAAGTTTGTAAAATAAACATTCCTATGTTCAAATGCAACACAAACTGTCCAAATAGTTAACAACTACACAAGTTTCGTAGTAGGGATGACAAAAAATTCCATATACCCAATACCCGCGAGGCAAGTAAGGTGCCCCGAAACAGATACGAGAATCAGTCTCAGCATGCTACCCTCTCTGTTTAATGTTAATTTCAATTTAAATTTTTATCAAATAAAAATAAAGATTTATCGTCATTTTTAAAGAGAACATAAGTTGTTCTTAACAAATTGCAAACAAAAAAAAAAAGTAATAATATTTACTAACTAAAGACATAAATAAATAAAATTAAAATTAATAAAAATTTTAAAAAATAAAAGGGGCGATAAATGGGTCAAGGGATCGGCCCTGCCCCGATCTAGCCCCGAACCCGCCCATCCCACTTTAATTGGGTATAGGGATAGGCAAAGAAGATAAAAATACCCGACGAGACGGGGGTGAGAATGGTCGATAAGTCTCATATCTGCCCCATTATCATCTCTAGTTCGTAGAATCCAATATTAAGGAAGATGTCATGAATCAAGTTATACGTATTAAGGAAAACAAAAATGTAGACATGCCATCCAAGCGACGAGTCAATGCATGATTTTTGGCTACAAATCAAGGCTCCACTGGCTAATATCATGCAGTTTATGTATAGAACTGCAATTAGTCATTTAATGTATTTAGATTAAACTATAAGTTGTGTATAAACACACTCACCACATGAATGAAATGTGTACGAAGTTATAATCAAAGTAGTGTATATTCCTTTATATGGTATCTGAGCTCATTAAACTTCAAAGAACAGTTCAATTCGATTGAAACTCAAATAATGAGTATGCGGATTTCAAAATTGATTTGCTCAAACGAGTCGACATCTCGTGGGGGAATGTTAAGGATAAATCTCACATTGAATAAAAATAAAAATACATACAGTGTAGGGTTTGTGAGTAGTGTATATCAAATCAAGAGATAAATTATCTAAAAATTTCTTGCTTTCAGATTCAACAATCGAGTGGCATGGATGAAGATTGTGGTCCTTAGTTAATCCATCATCTTTATTAACCACCATGAGATGCATCATATTTTCATGGTTTAAATGAGTCACAGGACTAACTATTTCACCATAATCTAGTTCAAATGTCAAAGATAAGGAACTCTATTCACTTTAAATACCGATGGGGAGAGTCTCCTTATGAAGCCACTAATAACTTGACTATCAACCTACAATATAATTTATGACATCAATAATTAAGCAATGTCTATATAACATTAATTGTAACAAGTTCAATTAGTTTCATAGAGAGGTTATGCATTTCATAAGCCTAACAAAATTGTTGATACATATAGTTGCTTGTCGAATTTTTGTTATATCTTTTTTCCATATTGGACCTTTCAGAGTATCCATCTGTTTAGTCTCTACAAACCGCCAAAATGATAAAAACAAACCATTCTAATCTATTGCTTTTTTATGTTTACTTTTACTTTTACAAGACTTTCTTTCTTCTTTTTTTTTTTTCTCATTTTTTGTTTCTCTCTTTGTTAGAAATCCTTTAGCACAACGAATAACTAATCCACTTACTGCAACAAAAGATATAAGAAGGCCTATTTCAAGACCATTCATATAAAAAGCCTTTTTTATCCAATAATAATATATGCAAACTAATATTATAAACCTAAGAAAAATGGAAAATTGTAAAAAGGTGACTTCCACAGCTAAATAAAACAAAATATGACCAAATAATGTCACCTAGTCTTTCATGCAATCCTATGAATAGCGGCGAACCTAGCACCCGATGAGGGGGCGCGATCGACCGTGCTGGGCTCCGTCAGAACAGTGTTGGGGAAGAAGGAGATCGACGCGGGAGAACCAAAGAGGCAAGGATTTGGCTTCGCCGCTGGCTTCTGCTTCTTCTTCTCTTCGTCGCTGGCTTATGCTTCTCTTTGGTTCCTGCCATTGTTAACACAAAAGGTTACACAAAAAGATGAAAGAAGAAGGATGAGGAGAGAGAATCGAATTGGAGAGGGAGAAGGATAATTGCAGTTCCCGTTATTAATAAGAATATTGCACATGCAATGAAGCACCATCATATAAATCACTGTCGAAAAGTGTACATTCCAAAGCTTACATGTTGCAGGAGTATTACAGGAAGATGTGCTAAGCACATTCATAATTATTAATAGGATAAATTGTTGATGGTAAAAATTGGATCGAATGATTTTATTGAAAAACGATTACAATCATAGATCAACGTATTACAATTAA
This sequence comes from Fraxinus anomala, assembly GCA_903798345.1. Lineage (NCBI taxonomy): Eukaryota > Viridiplantae > Streptophyta > Magnoliopsida > Lamiales > Oleaceae > Fraxinus > Fraxinus anomala. The sequence continues at coordinate 6,145 of CAIGRN010084592.1, read as the reverse complement.
CAAATCCTCTTATCTAACTATGAGCTCCACCCCCTAAGTTTACTAGCGTAGATGCTTAAACTATAACAATAGAAGAAATAGTTATTTGAGAGAAAGATACTTGAATTGCATACTTGATAGGGATATTTATAGATTTTCCTCAAAGTATTGGGGTAGTTTGGTAACTAATGCGTTGTACCAGTTGCTGGCCTTTAGTGGTAGTTTGATAATTGATTTCGATTAAGAATCAAGTTTTGGTCATGCCCATGTGCAACTTATAACCAACTTGGATATAGGAATAGGTTTGGGTGAATCTTCTGCTTCTTCTTACTTTTGCATGTTGCTTTTTGCTTCACTGAAGGAAGATCTCTAGAGGTGCCTTGCCTTGTTCAACAAATAGTCCCCAACTCCTATTTTATTATTTATATTAAATTTAGGATTTGCCTTTTTCACCATTTCACAATCGTGAACTTTCATGGGGGCTTGACTTGATTCCGTACTTTTCAATTAATGCTCAGTGTAAGCGGAATGCCAATGATGTCACTGGAGTCATTCATTGTCAACTTATGCATGGTTTCGAGAGGTTTTTTTTTCCTATTTTTATGCATTATGTCTCCATCCATTTATTTGTATCTTTCCACATTCGACGGTTAGGATCTCTCACCGCTTCGGATGATCAAGTTCCTGGATTTTGCAGCTGTAATGGATTCTTTCTAGTGTTATATATGCATTTTGTGTTGTGGTTTGGTTATACCTATCTTTATAGAATAGAATGAGTCTTGATGCTTTGTTTATTGTTGATTCTGGGGGAGATTTTGTATCCCCATCGGAATTTGCATTACCATTGTCCTTTCTTTTTATTTTCTGATTCCATTATACTTTCTTAATGCGTTATTCTTGAATCTCACATCATTACCTTATATGATGGGGCAAATTTTTAGAGTTGCCCTAATATTCCACTTGCCATGTTGTCGCCATCTGTAGTTCTAATTTCGTCGCGTGTGATACAGAAGTTGGGATGGGGATACAAGATCCTTTTGGATCTTTGGGGACTGCAATTGTATCCAAAAAGTGTCCATGTCATTTCTTGTCGGCTTCTTGCATCTTTCTCAAATATGCATTTGTAAGGAAACACTGTGCAAGACATAGTTCTAGATATTATGATAAATCCTTATGCATTTTATTCCTGACGAAGGCTTGGTCAACTTTAGGTGGCTACTTTGGGCAAAAGGATTTGAATTTGTTCTCCATCTTTTAACTCCAGGAACATGCATGGGATTAAGGATTGTGCAAGGTAGCTGAAATCATGGGACATGCCCTTCTAGTACTTTTTACTTAGTATAATAAGCCTTATGGCTAATAGCTTTTACTTTGCATAATAAGCTTTGTGGCTATAGCTTTTACATCGGATAACAAGTCTTGTAACTGTGAAACATATATAGTTCACAAGTGTTATTTGCTTTGTAATCTTCCTTTTTAATTAATTGACTTTTGGTTTCAACTTTAGTATAATAACTTCAAAATTAACTTGGGAGACCTTACGTAATAAAAAAGGAACTTTATGATTAGCTTTGTTGAGTTTGCAAGGGAAAATTGGAATTTTATTGATAATACTTTATTAAGTACATGCCATTTCAAAGATGTTTTAGTGGTTCACCATCTTTTCCACCCGAGCTTATATGTTTCGGCTCGTACAATCTAGGTTACCATATATGGTCCTTCCTATTTTTGTGAAGCGAACTGGAACTTATTTCTTTGTCTACGACGAATATTTCGAATTGCGCTAACTCTACTACCCATTTCATTAGCCTTTCTGATGTGTTGAACTTCTGTAGTACTTGTTTAAGTGGGAAGTTAGTTAATAGTTCAATACTATGGCTATGGAAATAGGGTAGTAACTTTCATGATGTCATAACTAGGGCGGGGGATAACTTTTCCATGTTTAGATATCTTGCCTTCGATCCTTGCAGGGCTTTGCTCATATAATATAGTGGTAATTGTTGTTGTCCTTCATCTTTTACCAAAATCGAGCTGATCGCCACTTTGGACACTGCTAAATATAGAAATAGCTTTTCCCAATTTTTACGTTTGGCTAATAAGAAGACTTTTGGATGTGGTCTTTCATGGGTGAAATGCTTTTTCACATTCATTGCTCCATTCGAACTTTTTCCCTCCTTTCAACCCTAGAAAAAGTGTGAATATTTATCTGTTGCTTGAGATATAAACCTACTTAGAGCAGCGACTCTCTCTGTTAAGCTTTGTACCTCTTTTGGATTGGATGGGAACTGCATTTTAATCAGGGTCTGAATTTTGTTGGGGTTGGCTTTGATGCCTTGCTGATTGATCATGTATCCAAGCAACTTTCAGATTTTACTCCAAATACGCATTAGAGTGGGTTGTGTTTCATCTTTTATTTTCATAATACATTATAAGCCTCTTTCAAATATTTGAAGTGGTCTGTAGCCTTGAGGCTTTTTTCTAGCATATCGTCGACTTATACATTCATTGTCTTCTCAATTTTCTCTTCAAACATTTTGTTTACTAGCTTTTGATATGTCGCCTCCGCATTTTTAGCCCAAACAACATTACTTTATAGCAGTACAATCTTCGATCACGAATGCAGTACGTTCCTCATCATGTTCATACATAGGGATTCGATTGTACCCTGACAAAGCATCCATGAAATTTAGTAGCTCATGTCCCACCGTAGCATCTACTAGCAGATCAATTATTGGGAGCGGGAAGCTATCTTTTGGATAGACTTTGTTTAAGTATGTAAAATCTTGGTAGGTTCGCCATTTTTTACTACTCTTTGGTACTAAGACTGGATTGCATACCCATACTAGATAGTGACTTCAAGAATAAAGCTATCGTCTAATATCTTATCCATATCGCTTTTTAGTACCTCGTACTTTTTGGCACTCATTGGCCGGTGCCTTTGTATTTTGGATTTGATCTTTGGATCAAGTTTCAAGGCGTGACGGCAACCTTTAGGTTGATACCTATCATGTTCACGTGCTTCCATGCAAACACGTTTAGGTTCGCGGTTAAGAAATTCTTTAGTAAGCCTTTCATAGGTTCATGTAGCTCTTTGCCAATTTTGAGAGCTTTGCTCGTATCCACTGAGCTAGCAAAAAAGCTTTCTAGCTATGTGACCGTTGTCGCTTCTGATGTGCACTCAGTTATACGGAGGTCGATAGAGTCATCAATTTCCAATTTGTCCTCGGGGTTACTTGTTTCGATTATAGGAACAATGTTTATGGAGTTTTCGAGCTTCCTTCTTGGTTGCTTTTATAATTTCTTCGTAGGATCCTTTGATTGCACTTTAATGATATTTTACCTTTATTAGTGGAATAGCTCACATACGAATGTCGGAGAGAAATGATTATATTCATCAGTTTCAAAGCAGGTTGCCCATGCATTCCGTCATATGTGAATGTACCCTTGATGTCAAAATTCATATATTCTTAATGAGCCCGAGGTTCACTTACAGAGTGACCTGCCTGCAAAAGACTTGGCTTTCTTTGGTGGAGTGGTGAGGAGCCAATGTTGGAATTCTAATTGGCTAAACAATACGCTAAACGATCTCACAATGTTAATGTTAGTGAAAGAAAAGGGGATTCATATTTTGGAAAAATATTTATTTTAAAGTATTGCACGTGCATATCATAATCATGCATCATGTGCATGATGTATGCTTATTGGGTGTTAGATCATTCCATTTTATGATTTTATCCCTTCCTATTTTTCCAATGATGAATGTGAAATGATTCGAGATGACTACTTATGGAGAGATAGCCTCAGTATTTATAGAAGAAACTTTGGAGAGATAGACTCAGTACTTGTAGAAGAAACTTTAATTTCGTTTTGAGACAAAGTAAACCTTTAACTTAATAAACTTATGTTTTTTTTTTTTTTGTCATGTATTGGATTTTCTTGCAAATTCCTTTCATAAATAAAAGTCATTAATGCTTATTATATTAAAGAAAAACTTAATTACTTTTCTATATTTATGATTTTCAGCGTAATAAAATGCTAGCATTGAGCTTAAGGTTTCTGCACTTGGGATGTTGCACCATATATAAGATTGAAGAACAAGTTTGGAGTTATGCATCTCTCAAGAGATAAAGGAAACAATTGACTATTAATGGTCGAGATATAACCAACCTAAAGGTTTATGTGATTGAATTGACTATGCACACACATTTATCGAACATTAGATAAGTCCAATTTTGTTTTGGTAGCATAACTTAGAAGTTTCTTTAAATTATTTGAGCAATTTCAAAAATCGAAGTGAATATGACATATTATTGAAAGCATTGAATAAGAGTTTAAGTTTGGATGTGTTTGATAAACATTTTTATTTTGATAAATTATAACTAATTGAGTAGTCTACTTAATTTAGTGTGATTATGTAAATTGTATGTAAAACCAATACATGGATGCAATGGCAAAAAGAGGAAATTTGGAGCTAATTTGGAGTTGGTTCGAAGCAATTAAAGATAAACCGGATGGTATGGGAGATATTTGACGTGAAAAGAAGATCCATCGAAAGAAATTCACAAGTCTTGGGGTGAAATTACACTTTTATAAAGATTAAGGACTAAATTATTCACTCTCAGAACTTAAATTAGACCAATTTCGAATGATTTTGAAGCATTGGAGATAATGTAAAATATTTTAGAAGTTTTGACGTTAAAAATTAAGTTTATGATGAAGAAAGGACCATGATTGCATGGAAAATTGGAATTAGGGACTAAAATAACAAGTTTGATAGATGAAGGAAAAGAATAAAAATTAAACAGTCGACAGCAGTCAACCATGGTTAATAGGAAATGGTTGTTTGCTTAAGTCGACTGCAACAATTGGACTAATTTTTCACTTTTTGTACTTTTTATTTTCTCAATTATTTTGGACCTTTTTTCGATAGCAAGTATATTGATCATAACAAGTAATAAACTAAAATTTAGAGTCCGAAATCGTTCCCACGAGGGCCATTGTCTAACCGTTGATTCAACTATTCTTTACTGAGATTCAATTGAAAACAAATAAAAGTAATTTATGTGATTTTTATTCTAACTCTATGGAAACAATAGAAATATTTACAAGTAGAAAGTGTAGATTTTTTAATGACGATTTATTTGTTAGGATGCACGAATACACCGTATATATCACTTTAATTTCACTCATCAAATTTAATACCAATTATGTATATCATGTCCAATTTTTCTAAATTAATTGATTTACCTTTCTCGAGTTTAAAACAATCCTATCGATTAAGTCAATCAACCATATCTTTAAGTGAATTCGAATAAACCTTAATCAAGAGCATTCAATTGCACAAGAATTATTTTATGGCTTGGACAATGTTAAAAGCATATATTAATCCATTTTATTCAAATTGTAGATTTTTAGTATAAACAAATAATTCATTCCTCGAAGCAATTATCACTCACAAATCAATGAATTTGTGGCCAATAAATCAAAAGCATCAAGAATAGAATTAAAAACAATTCAAAATGTCAATTGGAAATTTAAATTTTTTAAATTAAAATTAATGATTAAAACTAAGTTACTATTGTTCGTCCTAAGTAAGTAATATACATCATGGGGGAAGAAAAATATAAGAAGGAGCTAAAGTACATTATCAGATTTTAAAAAAAAACATGAAAAATATGAAAATTTTGTCCCAAGAATTTGCATTTTTCTTGTAAAATCATTGAAATCGTAGTTTCTTGATCCATTTTGTGGTTTTTCTATCTTTTTGGGCTCTCTTTTCTTATGAATGATATGAATTTTGTTTCCCAACAGACCCGTTTGGCTGTGCATGGATCCCCCTGAAAGAATGAAGGAAATGAATGAAGGCACCGTTATTTTCTGTTGAGAGAATGAAAGTTGTGTTCCAGCATCACACGTTTTTTACTCTTCTTCCTTCCTTATTTCTGTTAGTATTGTTGCTTTATTTTGCTGAGCTGTCACCTTGCCATTGGTCAATAGAGTTTCCTCTATATCTATAAATATGGTAAGTGCTTCCATTTGTAATTAATTCTTGCTGAATAAAATGAAGACATTCCCATAATATTCTTCAGCTAAATTTGCTCATGGTATCAGAGCGGGCTGGGAATTCAGAAACGATTTTATCTAGAAAGCTAATTGATCAGCTAAA
>CAIGRN010084574.1:0-29506 GCA_903798345.1 Fraxinus anomala | reverse complement strand
CCCCTATTGTTAAAAGAGGCAAGTTTATTCTCAATTAATTCCCCAAGGATAAACTTAAATAAAAGAAAATACCAAAAATTCTTTGTGCTTCAACAGTTGGGAATTTAATGTATACTTAGGTTTGCACACATCCGATTATACATTCATTGTTAGAATGTTGAGCATATATTTAAGTAACTATGGGATGGAAATTTGGAAAGCAGCCATTAGAATATTCGATATCTATAGAAAACTAGGAATTACATGATCACATTCAAAAAAATCAAACCAATTGGAGATCATTGGATATCTTGATTCTGATCATGGAATATTACTTTAAAATATTGCCACTACGCTGCATATTTTGGACGGATTTGAAAGATCACTTTAGTTATTATGTGGCAATAGCAGTCTTGTATTTTAACAGGAGCCTGATGATGTCAAAATTTATGAACATTAAGTTCTTATTGCCAACGAAAGAATTCAGAGTGGTTTTGTTTTTATAAAAAGGACATACTCAATAATTATAAATTCATTTACTAAATGGCTACCACCCAAGGTCTTTCATGAGCATAATACTCACATGAGTGTTGCATCTTTTGATGATAAGCCAATTTAGTAGGAGTTTGTATTCAGATGTTGTATATTTTAGACACATATTTTTATCCATGAATATTCTATTTATTTCAGAAGTATTCAGTTCAGTTACACTCTGATTAAAGTTTTTGGTAGATCTCATTAAAGAATTAGGTATAACCAGTTGGAAATAGGCATGTTTGGATCACATTACATGTAATTTTCATGCTACACATCTACACTTGATCTGTGTCATTTGATTGTGTTGATATATGTGACCATTGAGGGTTTAGTTATGATATTTGTAACGAAAATCGCTTTGATTATATATTGATATAATCAATGAACGAGATTGTTTGGAGATACTTTTGGTTATGATAAAAAAAAATTTGACGTCATAAGGTTGTACACATTTATAAGGTAACATATGTGGTCCAAGTGGGAGATTGTTAGGTTTATTAATTTGTCATTGTGAGTATACATATGTAATTAATTGTGTATAAAGTTATTTTGAAGTTGGGTCCAATTAAAGTGATCTAATAAAGAATTAAATTGTTGGGTTTATGACATCTAAATAAAATGTAGACCGGATTATATGTGTAGAGATCGGATCCATTAGGGTTATTTTACGATGGGCCGAATATATATGAAAACTATATATAGTATTATAATCCCCAATTCATATAAGCTTCTTATTTTTTGTGTCATCACATCGACACAAGAATAGAAGAGAAAACATTTTGAAAAGGAAGATCAATAAACCCACAATAAAAAATCTAGATTACAATCAAGAATCAAGAAAAATTATTGGAGCAATTAAATTGAAGAACAAGATAATCAAGATTATGGAACAAGAAGCAAAAAAATCAAGAGCAAGAACTCAAGAACCAAAAAAACCAATAATCAAAATTCAAGATCCAATATTAAAGAATTATTCCCAAATAATTAAGGTATGTTTCTCAATATTAATTTTCTTGATGATTTAATGTGAAGGATCTTGGCAATTAAGCAATTAACAATTGTTCCTTTGAAACTTTGCTATACCCATAGTAAAAAAGGGACTCGTGATCTCGCTGTTAACAAGAACCAAAATATTTAAATTTCTGCAGTTATTCCAGCACCGCTCATCAATGTGGAGCATAGGAATGTAGATAATATTCTTCAAATTTTCTCTCATTCTGAGCAATTTGACACTGTTGAAAATTACTCTAACCACCTCTACTTGAAAAGTGGTTCGTCTATGATACAGGCGAGCTCAACATAAACGGATGCATATTATTCCGTCTCCATGTATCTGTCTTTAGTTTAGTTTTTTTTTTTTGGCATATATTCATGTGCCTTCATATTAACATCTTTACAATTTGATATAGCCGTCAAAGAGTAGGACAAAGAGAATACAAGAGGAATGAAATCTGCCCAATTATAAGCTCTTATGAAATTTCAGGATCAAGTTATAATAATTACATGATCAAAAATTAGTTCTAGTATAAGATGTACCGACACCCCTCTTAGTACATATAAGTTGGTGTTCGATATGTGTCGTGAACGTCGGTGGCGTAATTAAGTTACTTTTTGGTTTTGTAGCATTGGATATATCGTCAAAACATTGTCGACATGTCAAGAGATACATCATGTCGGGCATCGACTTGTGTTGAAAACACCATTTAGTGTTTACATATTATTATTATTATTTTTTTTTTTATAATGTTGGACACATCATTGACACGTTGCCACAAGATACAAAGGGTCAAACAATGACACATAACCAACAGATCGTCAACTCATGTCGAAAATTCTTTGTGTCATACATTGTCGAAGGGGCCGAAGGGATAGAGGCCGGCTTGAGCTAAAGCCCATTTGGATTCTTATAGGTATTTTTTTTTTCTATTTATTATTCTAGAGCAAATTTTTTTTGTCCCCTGGCTCCTCCATGCCCAATTTATGATGAATTCTTAGTAAAAGTTCTAGTTTGTAAATTTTGTTAAAACTTATTGAATTCATTTCTCTCCTATTTCTTTGTTGCCACTTTGTCACTGACAATATTTGTGAGGATCTATGGATTCAGAATGGATCTTTCGAGGGCAGTAATGGCAGGAGCCAGGAGTAGAGGGAATTTCAAAGCCGTTCTCGTGATATTCTGGTAGTATGCAAAGCCTATACGAGAGGTACTCAAGTGAGTTGTCTTGTCAAAGGGTGTTCAAGATGTTCACGAGGGGAATATTTGAAAATTAAAAACTCTAATTTTTTAATCGAAAGCAATTAACTGAAATAATTAAAATATATAAGATTTATAGATTTTCGATTCAACGTGAAAATAAGTCATCTTTCAACATTATAGTAATTTGTTATGATTAAAAGAAATTTACAAAAGAATCGCACACCTATCTAATATAATATTTTTTTCTCTCTTTTATGATGATTAGTCAAAGTTGAACGTATATCGCACGTTATTTTGAAATATTTTATATGTGCTATAAAAATTATATTTGATACTAATTTATTGAGAGGATTTGATGAGTCTCAAACGAAATAAAAAAAAATTAGGATAGAAATTTAAGAGAAGATAGTTGTACTCTCAAAACTTAACTTTTAAGATTAATTTTTTGGTGATGAAATACTACAAATTAACAATATTTTTATACTACATTTGATATATAAAAATTAATTCATAATACATGAATTTAAATACCTATTAAAATTCCTAAATATATTAATAGAAATAAATTCATCTATAATAGTTTTGGATTCATGTAAATTAAAATTCGTCAAGTCAAGATTTATTGAGTTTAGATTAATATAAATGTTAATTAATTTAGAATTAATAACACGAAATTCATATGCGGCAAGGATTTTATAGTATTTATTGCATATTGAAAAACGAAAAGTATGTATTATTCAAATAATTGAATTGTAATAGAGTTAAAATCGTCCAAAATATGATTCTCATTTGATATAATATTTAATATATTATAGATAATTAAAAAAAACAAGTGACAACTTCCCATCTATAAGACAAATTAGGGCAAAATCAAATTACAAGAACTCAAATTTCTAATACGAAATTTACAAAAACCATCCTCCGCGTACTGGCTTCACAGAGCTACAATAATTAGATTTCACAACTTAAAAGTGATATGTGCTACTCCTATGCTTTTAAGGTACACTTGTAAGCACATTTTCTCAAATTAGCGCAAAGGATTGTCAAGAGTGTTGGTCCATCCTTGATCCATCCCATGTGAGATATAGTGAAAGCCTCTAGATAGTTTGGTAATCTAATTATTTGAGATATAGCGAAAATTAAAAGTGACTACATTCTCGTGGTTGTTCTCTTCGCTTTGGAGGGTTTTTCACATAAAAAATTGATGTTTCCTCGTAAAATTTATTTCATATATTCATATATTCTTGGTTTCATCGATATTCTATTCCGTCACATGAAGGAGGGACAAATTATTCTGTAGCATATCATATAGTAGATAAATTTTCCCAACAATTGGTTTGTTTGTTTAGCTCAAAAGGCAAATGGACAAATTGTAATAAACAATGCAAGTGCTGCACTTTATTTTTACATCTTTAAGTTCATTAATTATTTTCTAACTAAGATACAAGATATTGCAATTTCATTCCCCACTCATTATGGAGATTAATGGATATCTAAAAACGAAATATTTATTCATATATTTCTAAATAATTCATTATATTAAAGCATGTTGGGTGGGCTTAAACAAAAAGGCAAAGAAGATAAGTGTTCGTGAGTATATTAAAATGTATAATCAAATAAAGTTAGACCATTTCTAAGCCTTTGTTCGTTTTTTTTTATACTCATTTTCAACAATATTCACGCAATAAAACGTGTATTTGGGCTCCATTAAAACCTCAAAATGCATTTCAAGTGTGGGTCCACACTTGAAAAATGGTGAAAAGTGGTTAGCTGCATACTGCATTTGTTGACTAATGTATTGTGAAGTGGCAATTTATATGTATTGATTTTCCATTTAACCCTTACAAAAGTGATGAGAATGGTATAGTTAAACAAGAGAGTATTTCTGGAATTATAGAAAAAGAGAGAGGATAAAATTGCTTAACTCACATGAATGATATTTTTCAAGGGTTTTGTTATGTGTACATCAAGGTTGACCCTCTCGTGATAGGGAGGTCTCACGATTTTTTTATTGGAGATGAACCCCTATTGTGAGGGGGATATACCGATGTACGAATAGCAAAATTAATTTTTCAAAGCCTGACATGCGTACTGAAAATACTGTAGAAAAATGTAATATCTCATGAAAATCTCAATTTAATGAGATTCAAAAAAGAACAAAATATTTTATACGTAAATTCAATTTTTTTTACTTTATAACCACAAATATTCTAAAAATAATAATAAAAAATCACTATTTAAAATAACATTTTCCTAAATAAAAAAGAAAAAACTCTTTAAAAATGGAGAGAAATACGGATTAAGTTATATGGCTATTTATAGTTGATCTATAAAGTTGTCAAAATGAGGTTTAGGAACACATTTGATGGGACTTCTGATTCTTGTAGAAAATTTTTATGAGAAAGTTATCTTAGAGTCTCTTCGATTGGCTTTTGAAAAACTAAAAGCTATTTTCTGATATATTTAAATAAAATTTTGAAAGTGTGTTTAATTAAAAAAGTTTTTAGATAAATCTGACTAAGGGCATGTTTGATTCTTGTAGAAAAACTTCAACAGCGTTTCTACTTTTGGCAAAGTTCCTGCTATTGTTTCATGTAGGTGAGCTTTGAAAATTACTTTATCCTAGCTTCTTATAAAAACTCTTCTAGTCATATAAAATATTTAAAAAATTTATCCAAAATATTCAACACTAGCTCCTTAATCTCGTTAATAGTTTTTGAATTTTCAAAACTCATGCCAAACAAACACTTAGCCACAGTTTGGTGCAATTTTTCTTAAAACTTATTTTTAAAATTCATTTTAAGAGTACATTTTTTCAATATGAAAAATGCAAGTTCAACCTTAACAATACCTAGAGGGGGTGAATAGGTGTAAAATGCGGAATTAAAATCTTATTAACTAATTAATAACAAGTCACTAATTAATTATCTCTAAATGATTAATCATGCAGTCAATTTAATCTAATCATAAGTTTAAATACCGCAGATTATACATTCATAATATAAAGCAGTAAACGAACAACGGTATGATCATGGAGAAACCCAACTGAAAAAAAACTTTGGACGCTTTGCCAGTCAATTCTATAAACGATTCAAGGCTTACAGTTTACCAGATTAGACGACGACACGTACTATCTGATCTTCTGACTGCAATTCGACAGCTTTCCTGAATTATGTGCTCCCATGCACCAATTCCAACTGCAATAACCAAGGCTCTCCTGAAACTCTGCTATCCTGTAGCAGCCTCTAGCTTAGTGGAATAACTTCATGTAGATCACGAAGAACAACTCGTTCTTCACAGATTGGAACTCCAATCACTTTCCTCGATCTTCAGCACCTCTAACAGATATGTAGGAAGTATAATTTTTGGTATTTGAATTTGGATCTGCTGTTTTTCTCAGAAGATCTCACACAAGATGAAGGTTGAAAGTAATAATGTGGAGTATTCACTCTCTAGACTTTTTCTCTCAATAATCAACCTTAGAAAAAGTGTGCAGGTGAGTTCTGACATTTATAAGTAGGTCAAGAAACGAATGGGTCGGGTAAAAAGCCTTGAAATCTCGAAATAAAATTTTTTCGGACAGCACTGTTGCTCGAACGAATGAGGGGCGACGGTGTAGCGACAATGTTTCTGCTTTTGTAGTTCAAGCCAACCCTTGGCGACAGTCCGACGAAAATTTACGCCGTTTTCCTCTTTGTTCCAAACTCGAGACCCTAGACCTATTAACTAACTTTTGAACAAATTGCATATTACTCATTGAACTTTAACAATCTATTCAATTAAGTCATTTTGTCCACAGAATTTGCCAATTACATAAATCAACTAAAACCTAACACAATAAAATAGTTTTGTATGTTGATTCATAATTTTTTTAAAACTTTTTAACAATATATTTTTCAGGCCCTGTTTGAGCCCCATTTTATGGGAAAATAGATTTTAAAATAATAATTTTTTGAAGAATGTATAGTTATTAAATAGAAAAAAATTGGATTTACTTTTAAATTTATTTTATGGAAAACTATGTGGTTGAAAATAAATTTTGAACAAATGAATTTTAAAAATTGGAACTCAAAAATAGGCTCAATATTATCACTTTTCACAAAAATCTATATCAAACATGCCTTTGTTGAATTATATAAAAATGCAATTGTTATAAAAATTGAGTTTAGACGTGGGAAAAAGACCATGCTTTTGTAGTGGGCGTAAAATTAAGAGGTCAATTGTTAAGTTGATCGCTTAATGTGCGATTAGAGTGTCTAGTCGCATTTTATTAATGTTTTTCCTTATTATTTGTATCGAACGACATGGAATGTGAATTAGATGAAAAAGAGGATATCGAATTGGACTACAATAAAAAAGTTATAGAAGATTTATGTTACGATTCTATTTACATTATACCATTATAATTTTGATATTTATCATTTTGTTAAAGATTTAGAAAGTATGTATGAATTTCATATAAATCTAATAAATAAAACTTGTCAAGTTGAAACTATGAAAAAAGTCTAATTTTTACATTTCGAAAACTTGCATATCGAAATAATTGACTAATTATAAAAAAATATTAAGCTTCTATTTGGTGGGGATTAAAATCAGATTTTTAAGTAGATTTTGATAAAAATTGATAAAATGTGATGTTGAAAAGTTGTCGATCTCATGAAATATATGGTTAAAATTAATTATGAATTTTAACTTATATTAAATTTTTATTTTTATATTTACCAAACAGGGACTAAGTAAATATGATATTTCATGAATTTAAATATTAAATAATTTTTAGAGTGATTATAAAATAAAAAACATTTGTTTACATTTTGATTTGTTTAGATTCGTAATCATAATTCTTCACGCGGTTTAAAACACTGGAAAAATGCTAAAATTAGAGAATTGGGGGCTCCGAGCTATCGAGTCAACCTAAGGTATTGGCGGGCCCTTCTTTTTCATTTTCTTTTTTCTTTTATAAAAAAAGTCACAAAAATGTTTATCCGTTTCTTCAGACGTGGCCCCACATGCAGAAACGGGACCCACACCGCAAGTTTCCTTTACCAATGGCACAATAATAAATAACAGAAATTGAAAGGGCTTAATATTAAACACATTGGCGTTGCAACCTCCGAACGCCGATCCGAGCTATATAGGAGTACTTAACTGTGCGCGAACTCAAAAGGCAAGGGCAAAAAAAATATATAGTGAAGAATATCTACTCGCACGATTTATCTCTCTAAAATTTTGTAGAAAGTTTCGCAGCAAATTTCTGTATTTATCGTTTCGTATCTGTATCTATATATAATTGGTGGAGGAATCGGAAACCTATAAAGGTGTAGTTATCGATTTCAATTTTCCGAGACAAAAGATGAGTCGTCGCTGAGAAGAAAAAGGTGTTAATTGACCAAACCAAACCGAACCCTAATTTTGTTTTTGAGTTCTTTATTACGAAGCCGGCACGAGCTGATTTCATGGAGTCCCCTACGCCTGTTTCTCGATACATCCCCCAGAATTCCAAGTAGTATTTTTTTTTCGGTATGTGATTTTCTATATGTATTTATATGAAGCGTTTATATGTGGTGGATTTTTTATGGGTGCAGGAAAAGGGTATTTCCAGGTGGGAGTTCCAGCGGGTGTCAAGAAGCGGATGTGGTGGAAATCCCGACGCCGATTAATCGGTCTTCCAAAGCCAAATTATTGAAGCAAAAAGAGGTGAAAGATTGAATTTTTTTTGTCCTTTATTTTTTTGTATGCATTTTGATGAAACCTTCTGTCCTTTGTACACTGGATTCTGGTAGTAAGTGGTTATAGGTTTTCTTCTATTTTTCCTTTTGAAGTGGGTATAGATTTTCTTCTATTTTACCTATTTAGGCATTGGATTGTTGTTCTTTTTTGGGGATTTTTTTCTTGAATCCTGGAGTTTTTGTGATTAAAATCAGAATTGCATTGAGCAGAATAGAATTGGGCCTTCGAAATACAATGAAGAGTTTTTTTTAGCTGAAACCGTTTCGTTTTTAGGTTTCAATGTAGTGATGCATTGCTGAGTTTTTTAAACTGTTTTTCTTTTTCTTTTTCCTTTTTATTTTTTGCACTTACCACAGTTTAATATAGATTTTTTGTAGTTGATTGATTTAAGATGGTGATGTAAACATAAATATGGGCATCTGTGCTTAAAATTTCTGTATTGGGGAAGGAGGGATTCAGTGTCAAGAAAGAGTTCCCTAACTGACGGTTTTTGGAAGTTAAAACGGTTTTGCATGTTGACAATTTTGCAGTCAAGATGTCAGCATACTATTGTATGAGAACATTTAGTGCCTATGCTATTGGGAGCATTACAATTGAGTGGAATAAGTCCAAAAATAGAATTGACGACCTATATAACTTACAAATGAAGTTGTGAAATGGATAGAGGCTTAAGTATAACAAGCAATAACATTTGTGTGAATGCTAAACAATTAAATATATTCACTTTTTACAAAAAGGCATGGTGTTTTGCTAAATACATAATTGTTGATCGTATTGAGACTTAAAAGATCATACAAGATTTGTTATTTTCTGTTTCAATTCTTTGTTCTGTGAGACTGGCCATTACACTCAAAAGATCATATAGATGTCCCATGTTGATTGATGAATAAATGTATCATTCACCTTTTTAGCTTAACATTACAGTTACTGCAGTTATTGATTTAGGTCTATAACTCCATGCCTCCTGTGATTGAGGATTTTATAGTGGATGTTTTGTTCTTCTTTCTAAAAACAACAAATAATTGCTTTCAACTGGTAATTGCTTTCAACTGGAAGTAGAGTTCTACTATTTTGGTGGTACTTTATGTTGTATGATTTGGCCCGCAAAAAATACGGGGGGTGGGGGAATGTCAGATTTAAAGGATGGGTGACTAGTAAGAGATATTGATATCTTTTTCTTTTTTCTGTTTTTTCCTATCATTTGATGGACTAATTGGCATGCAGAAAACTTTCGCATAGAAAAATATCTTGTATTTCATTTACAGAGAACCCATTTTCTGTTTTCTGGTTATTGGTACAATAGCTTGTTGCCTGAACTAAAAAAATTATAAAATACTTGTTGGGTTTACTTCTGTTATTTTGATTGGCGTGTCTGAGATGAATTTTAGCATCATTATGATCGTTGTTGTTAATGAGTCATTTTAGTCTTGCATTGTTTGGGATCCTAATTTCTATGAAACGAATTTATTGAAGGTTATTTGTCATGAAATAATAGACGTAGACATGGATGAAGACTCTGATGTTATGCTTATTGATGGGCAAGTTGACACAAGTGGCAAAGGCAAGGTAATTAAGGGTTCTCACGAACTATTATTGCCTTGTGCTTAGAATGATTTTATTAGCCTCCAAGCTTATTTTGTTTTATTTCGTGTTGGTCATCACAATTTCTTGTTGATAACTATGCACTAATCTATTCATTTTTTAATTTTGCTTATAGGAAGCTCTGTCCGACTTTTCGCTGGGTTCTAGTAGTATAGATACTGGTGGATCTGGGAATGGCATTCAGTTGTCCAACAATGGCTCTGCTGGATTACATAATTCTATTAATGTAGATGATTTCAATTCCTCTCTCTTCTACGGAGAAGATGAGTGTATAGATATGTATTATGATGATCTCATTGAGGAAGACTATACAATTTTGCAATCGCATTTTGATCATATGGATATTCCTCCTGGGATAGAGGCTCCACTTCCCTGGTTGCCAAGTTCTGCAGGAAATAACATGAAGTTAATGACCCCAAGCACCTCGACCAATTCAACTTTGCAACTTCAATTGATTGATGCCAATCTCCCTGCCACGAATTCGTCTCACCCATCACGGAAATTGAAAGATGTCCTAATAAAGGGTCAATCAACTTCACGGAACAGTTCACAGTTCAGTACCCAGGTGCATGCAGTTAGTCAACCTGTGGAGTTGAAACGGTCTTCAACTATGTGGGAACCAGAACAGGAGAAATTAACCACTTTAAGCAGTACACCTTATCCAATTTCGGATATCTCTAGTAGTTTGTTGAATCTTAAACATGGGAAGGACACTTTACCCTCTTTTGGAAAGGGTAGGAGGAAGTCTCATCTACCACCCCCACCATCTGCTCCCTTCGGTTCATACAACCAATTTCCTTCCAGTTCAACGTATATTTCCAGTAATGTGAAGTCGCAAGTTGGTGGTAGTGCTAGCTACCCTAAACTAAATCCAATGCACACACCTGGAGCCGGAACTTTTGTGCCAGTTCCATCGTGGAATAAATGGAATATGTTGGAACCTTGTCCAGTTCCTCCTGGTTTTATTAGTGGAAGCTCATATGCCCCGTGGGGACATGATCTTGCTAAGAACCAAAATAATGCATTTTCTGCAGCAACTCCAGAACCGCTCACCAACGTGGAGAATAGGAATTTGGATGAAATTCTTCAGAATTTCAATCATTTTAAGCAATTTGACACCGTTGAAAATTACTGTGACCACCACTACTCGAAAAATGGTTCATCTATGAAACAGGCAAGCACACCTTTAAAGGATGCACGATGCAAATACATGTATTGTCTTTAGTTTTATCTTTTGCATATATTAACATGCGTTCACACTAACATCTTTAATATTTGATATAGCCGTCAAAGGGTTGGACAAAGAGAATACAAGAGGAATGGAAAATCCTGGAGAAAGATCTGCCTGGTAAGCTTTCTGAAATTTCAGGATCAATTTATGATGATATCTGAGCAAATTTAGTTAGTCCCTGTACATTTTGTTAAAACTAATGGTGTTACCATCATTTTGCTGAGCTTGTTAGAATGAATCCATTCCTCACCTTCTATATTTTTGTTGCCACTCTATCAGATACCATATTTGTGCGGGTCTATGAATCCAGAATGGATCTTTTGAGGGCTGTAATAGTAGGAGCAGAAGGAACTCCATACCATGATGGTCTCTTTTTCTTCGACGTCTTCTTTCCTGGAAGCTATCCCAATGTTCCACCTGTATGTTTCAGATATTTTTTGTGCCCAACCGCTTGTACACCTCTGGATATGTCAATACATTGTCTTCCATTGATGCTAACTCACTTCTTCTTGTTGCAGCATGTCCATTACCACTCTGGTGGACTTCGCATCAATCCAAACTTGTACAATTGTGGCAAAGTATGCCTGAGCCTTCTCAACACTTGGAGTGGTAGTCAGAAGGAGAAGTGGATCCCTGGTGTGTCAACTATGCTACAAGTTTTGGTCTCTATTCAAGGCTTAATTTTGAATGCTAAGCCCTATTTTAATGAGCCCGGACATGCAAATATGAGTGGTTCAGCAAGTGGAGAAAAGTGTTCTCTGGCATACAATGAGAATACTTTTATCTATTCTCTCCAAACGATGGTATACAGTATGAGGCGGCCACCGAAGGTAAGATGAAATTGAGATCCTCTCTATGTACTACTGTTATTATTAGGCCTTTCGATCCTTGCATATTTTGGTGGTTAATTTCAATATGTTCTTTCCTTTTGGGTGACAACTTCATTATATACTGATTTGAGTTTTGTGTTGTGTTGTGTTGCTCGTAGCATTTCGAGGACTTTGTGGTAGGGCATTTCTGCAAGCGTTCTCGTGATATTCTGGTAGCATGTAAAGCCTATACAGAAGGCGCTCAGGTGGGGTGTCTTGTCAAAGGGGGTGTTCAAGATGTTGACGAGGGTGATAAGAGCTGCTCACAGGATTTTAAGGCCAATTTGGCACGGTTCATCACTACGTTAGTAAATGCATTTTCTCAAATTGGCGCGAAGGACTGTCAAGAGTTCCTTTGTTTAGCTCAAAAGGCAAATGTACAAGTGCCCACTGCACCCGGGGTCCAAAACTTTTATTACTAGATTAATTAAGTTACAATTTAGACTTGGGCTACGTATTTTGCATGCAAGACATGCTCATCTTGAATTTTGTTTTTGACTTCTTAGGCTGTATTTAAAATTGCAAAGCAGTGAATGTTATGGCTTCAGGATTCTCACCATGCATTTTAGTAAATAAAATGTCTTAAATATTGTATCTTTAACTTTGTTTATCGTTCTAAGATTTATTTTCCTATATTCTGTAATATTCTATTGCCTTGTCATTCAATTTTTCGTAGTTGCATGCAGTCAGTTGTGTGTTTATTTTTTCTTCTCCCTCGGGGTTTTTTTTTTTTTTTTTATCATCATTGGAAGGCACTTCTTCCCATTTCACCATGAATTGATGCAACCTTTAGTAGCTCGAGTGCCAAATCATAATGTTAGAATTTTCTGAGTTCAAAAATAAGAGTTCACGGCCTTATTGCTTATAACGGATTCAAATGGTGAAAAAATGAACATTTTCAGGAGAATAAGTTTTCTTTTGAATGAATCTACAGCCATAAGCACGAAAAGTTCAAAATTTCCTGTCATTTTCTTGATGTTCGACTTTGTGAAAATACATCGATTTAATCTTCATTTTGGTAAGAGGAAAAAGTGTTGGAAAATAGCACTTTTTTTCTATTTGATAGTTGCTTCTTGTTGGGGTTAGAAAAATTCGAAGTCAACCAAGACTTGTTCAATTTGTTTGTATTAGAGTAATACAACAACCAAGCATGGTTCACGGAAGAAAACCAGATACTCAGTGTAGGGGGGTGGCAGGGGGTTTTTTTTTTCATTTTTATTCCAGTGGGCCCCACCCCACTACTTTGTGAGTGTGGTTTTCTTCTTCTGTGAACCATATATGTTCTGTACGCGAAGCATGGTTGATACAAGTAGTGGCTGTCTTGATTCCTGGTCGTTGACCCAGTTGATAAATCCCATTCAATGGTGGCAACTTCAAGGAAATAGCCTTGGAGAAAAAATTTAAGTAGCCTTAGAGAAAAAAATTGAAGTGGACTTGACCAATGAATCACCAATGCTAAGTAAACAGATACTAAGAAAAAAAAAGTGCAGTATAAAACTTCTTCTTTGTTTTAGTCTTGATCAGTTTGTTGTGGCCATGAATTCTTGGTTTACTATGTTTTCTTCGTGGTTTAAGATTTTCTTGTTCTTTTTCTTTACCAGTCTCTGTAAAACTTATGGTTTTTCTTCTTCTTCTTCTTCTAAGAGTACTTCTACAATATCATATAGTGACCACTGTGCTTCAATAGTCCCCAAATCCAATCCGACGGTTCGTGCCCATAAGAACTATGTAATTTCATTCAGAGGAGGCTATTACACAGGTGGTGACAGGCTTCTAGGCAGTAAACTATCCAATCAGTCATATTACTATGCTGGGAGTTATCTTCGATTTCGACCCACCAGAAATGTCTATAAAACTGATGCCAAGGGTGTTTATAAATTGGAAGCTTCCTTGTATTTTCGATCGCCGTACAGCTACTATGGTGATGGAACCAGTTCCAGTTATGGATCCCATTATCATAGAACTGTTCGTGGCTCGGGGACAATCAAATTTCTCTTGAACGGGTTCTGGTCGGAGGTTTCAAGGAAGCTCTGTATGGTGGGATCAGCTTCTTGGCAATCTGAAGAAGGTAAAGTTCTCAATCTTGATGGTGTTCTTAAACTCAAGTTTGCTGATGAGAAGTCAAATATCTCTACTAGTTTGGTCAGTGGTACTTTGGAGTCCATACATCCTCAGAGATATTTTGAACCAATTTCGATATATGATTTCCCTGATCTGTCCAATTATAATTACTCGTTGGTTTCGGAAGAAGTTAATGGAGAGTGTTCTGGCGATGTTGGTGTCTCGAAAAACCAATCTGTAAGCCTGAAGTCGAAGGATTTTTGCTCTATTCTCTCCAGAGGAATCACCTCTCTTGAATTGGAGTATCCTACTGAGTGCAAAACATCTCAAAATTGTACCCATTTAGTAGGGGGTAGAGGATACTTGCCTAAGTTTATGCATCTGCAAGTGATTCACTGTTCGGATGATGAAGAAAAACTAAGATACATGGTAAAATTTGGAAATAGTAGTTACACCGACTTTTATGGGCGGTTTGATCTAAATTCAACTTTGATTGGGGAGGGATCTTGGGATGCAAAGAATAATAGGCTCTGTATTGTTGCCTGCCGAATCTTGAATCGGGCTAATAATTGGGCAAGTGAAGTGGGGGATTGTACAACGAGGTTGAGCTTGAGGTACCCTTCAATTTTGATGATCAGAAACAACTCCAACATAGTTGGGAAAATTTGGACCGACAAAACTGTCAATGATTCAGGGTACTTCAGAAAGATCACGTTCAGAAGTTGGGATAACGATGTAGCAGCTATCCCAGGATTGAAATACGAGTACACTGAACTCGATCGGGTACGAGAGTCATGCCCAATAAAAAAGGCTGTCAAAATGGGGGGAGCGCGATACCCAGATGGGCATTCTTATGATATGAGGTTTGATATGTCCGTAAAACATTCAAAAACGGAATTTGCTTGGGGTAATGCCATACCCCTCTTCGTTGGGAATGAAATCTTTGAACAATCAGGTATGATTGTTATAGACTCTACTTATTCAGAGTCTGATGCCGGGTTCGGAACAATTGCTGAAGCTGACAAGAAAACCAATGGCCCCTTGAATATCAGCTACAAGTTGAGCATCAACCCATTTTCACTAGTAAAACTGGACAGTTGGTTTTCGCCTCTCAATTTGTCAATGAATCCCCGAGGTCAAGTCGAGATTACTGCAGAAGGGATATATGATGCTGAAACAGGGAATCTCTGTATGCTAGGCTGCAGAGAATTGAGTTCATTCACTCAAGAATCAAGAAATAAGTCCTTAGATTGTGAGATTCTTGTGAATTTCGAGTTTCCATCAATGAACAGTACCAAAAGTGGAGAATTTATCGAGGGAAGCATCAAAAGCAAGCGAAAGAAATCCGACCCTCTTTATTTTGAGGATTTGAGCATGTCTTCTTCTGCCTTTTATCTCACTGAAGCTAAGCAGTCGATCTGGAGAATGGACATAGAGATCACGATGGCTTTGATATCGAACACTCTTTCGTGCATTTTTGTGGGATTGCAACTATTTCATGTAAAAAGGAATCCTCAGGTACTCTCTTACAATTCCCTTGTCATGGTCTTAATACTTTCTCTAGGACATATGATTCCACTTGTCCTAAATTTCGAAGCCCTTTTCTTGAGAAATCACGATAAGCAAACGCTGTTGCTTAGTACCGGTGGATGGCTTGAAACAAATGAAGTAACTGTCCGGATAGTAACTATGGTAGCATTTCTATTGCAAATCCGCCTTCTCCAACTCGTATGGACAGCAAGATCGAGTCATGAAAATAAAGAGAGTTTGTGGGTCGGGGAGAAAAAGGCCGCCTTAGTGTCATTGCCAATATGCATTATAGGCGGCTTGCTCACCTTACTTCTGAACTGGATGAGGGGGAGATACGGCTATCAATCGCCTTTGACCCGATCCTTGTGGGGGGATTTAAGGTCTTATGCTGGTTTGATTCTCGACAGTTTTCTTCTCCCTCAAATCTTATTCAACTTATTTAGCAGTTCCAAAGAGAGTTCGTTGTCTCGTCCGTTTTATGTCGGGACGACACTGGTTCGTGCACTGCCCCATGGTTACGATCTTTATCGTGGCCAGAGTCATGTAAGATATGTCAATGGATCATCCTATTATGCAGATCATAATGCAGATTTTTACTCAACTGCTTGGGATGTTATAATCCCCTGTGGGGGCATTGTGTTGGCTGTGATCATTTTTCTGCAGCAGAGGCTTGGTGGCCGTTGGATTCTTCCTCAGAGATTCAGGGAAGTGGAACTGTACCATAAGGTGCCCGTGGTTGACAACGAGTGATTACAAATATAGTAGCAGAAAGTATGCATCTACAACTTTGTTATATTTTGTTTCAAGACAATGTAGCACCATAGTTTGGTACCACTTAGGTTCTGTTTGGCAATGCTTTGTCAAGTAATGGAGAAATAATTGTGCATTTTTTTTTTCCAAAATCTCATTCTCCGTTTTGTCTCGTTACTTAAGTTGAGTTTGTCGTTATATGTTCGTGATTTCTTTTGATGCATCCTGTAGTACAAGTCTATGTTTGGATCATGTGCGACACATTTTTAGAGATTTAAAGTTCTATTCACTTGTCACCAATATATAGGATTAAATTGTGATTTAGAATTGGACCAAATAGTTTGACTTCAAATTATTTCAAACTGTTTGCTTTGAAAAGCTGTTAAAAAGGGACCAAATCAGACCACTTTAGACCCTTGGATTCACGTGCTCATAGATGAAAAAAATTGTAATAACTTGAGTACTTAATTTAACAAACATTAGGGACCAACGTAGCAATTTCCTACTCTGCTTAACCGGTTCAAATCTATACGAGACTACGGCCCAGCAAAACAACCCTAGTGATGGTCTTCATTTGACACGTGTCTATAGATATCTCTAGAGTCTCTACAGTCTATCCCTCTAAACGGCTAAACCCCCTCTTAAAACCCTAGTCTCCACCTTCCTCTATAACATTAACCTCCTCACCCATTCATTTTTGTTACCGACCTATACATATAAGTAAATTCGCAACAATGGCGAGCTCCGCTGCGTCAATTGCCGCATCGAGGGTGCTAAACCTAAGCAATTCTTCACTCCGAGGCCTAATATACTGCCACCTCCTCCGTCCCGCCGCTGCAGCCACTTCCACCCCCACCCCGCATATTATCAAAAATAATATATCCAATGCGGAACAACTATTATTCAATCCTTTTTACTCTGAAAGGAGAAGTCTGGATTTAGTAAATCCTTCATTCGATATGAAAAATTTAAATACTGCAGCAAGTCTTCCACGGAACTTGGAACGCACAATTGGATTCTCTGCAAGCAAAATAGAGACAGACAGGCACCGTGGTCCGGTCAAGGATGAGGATAGCGATGATTCTGGCGATTCTGATTATGACGACGATAAGGACGATGACGATTATGATTATGATGATGACTACGATGATGATGACAAGGATAACTACGATGATGATGACGAGGACGGTCCTCCTCGTAGGTTCAGGAATTATGAGTGAGATGAAATAGTCACAGGATCTGTTCTTCTTGCCTTCAATTTTTCATTTTTGATTCCAGATCCGTAATGTTCTTATTTTTTAGGAGAAATTAACTTTTTAAAGTGAATTAATAATTTCTATCTTATGAGCTGTGAGATAGTCAAATCCAATTACCACCCAAGTTTATACTTATGGCAAGATTATTCAGGTGTGTGTGTCTCGGGAGAAAAATGGAATAAAGAATAATATTTTTTGAAAAATGTGTGATAGAAATTTAAAATAATTTTATTAATTTGTGTGTAGAATATTTTATTTGGTAAATATGATGAAAAATTTTATTGTAGCAAACAATCTTTTAGATTAATGATAGACAAATATATGCTCGATTTGATTTTATTTTACCATGTTAACTAACTTTATACTTATATCATAACGTCACCTAATTTTGATTTTATTTTAGGGATAATTTTACAAACGGTTACTGAAGTTACCTAAAAATTACAAAACGGTCGTTAAAGTTTAAAACTTGCATAAACGGTCATTGAAATTTCATGCGCTTTCACAAATGGTCACTGAACGATCGTTATGATTTTAATTCAAATTTAAAGGATCAAAACACGTGGACATAAAAGCTTGATCGCCTCAAGTGCAAATTTCTTGCTATTAAGTGCCACCTTTCGGCCACCAAGACCATTGGATCCGACCACTACCATTCTCGCCTCACTCTCCTCTACAACCTCCAACCAATCGTCAGCCACAAGACATCGGGAATCAGCAGAAAATCGAGCCTAAAAACCCCATCTCGCGAACTCCTTTTCTGTCGAAAAACCCACCTCCGACGATGTCCATGTTATTTGGTGATTAATTGGTGCAATTGATTCATGACCCAGTATATTACCAACTTGAATTGAATATATTAAGGCCGAATTTGATGATTGGGGTAGTGTAAAAACCTCAGTCGATGGAGGACAAAATAGACTGCCTTGCGTCCCAGCCTGTTCGTCCACATTGAGCCCAAATTGTTGATGACTCGTTGTTGGAGTAGATGCGCCATGAAGCGAGGATGCCAGAATAGGTGGTTCGTGATTTGTGATCGATGAACAAATTGTGACTTTTAAAATCTTAATTTGTGATCGATGAATTAACTGTGACCTATAAAATTTTTGAATTGTGACCTTAAAATTTTTGAATTGTGACCAAATTTCATATATCTGTGACATTTATATATTTATTAATAAAATATATAATTAATTAATTAAATCATAAATAAATTTTAATGAAAACCTGATTTTTGAAATTTATAAATTTTTGAATTGTGACCAAATTTTATATATCTGTGACATGTATATATTTATTAATTAAATATATAATTAATTAATTAAATCATAAATAAATTTTAATGAAAGTTTGATTTTTGAAATTTAAAACCTATATCCTTAATTTTGAAACCGTGTTTACTAAAAATCTGATTTATGTATTGTTCCCTTGCCATAATGTATACTTAGCTAGGTTATGGGCTTTTGCCAAACTAAAATTCCAAGACACCCAATCTAAATTTTGTTAGGCCCTATTTGATATTCCCAATTTTTCATGGAACTTGAAAATCATTTTTTATTTTTTACATTGTTTGATAGGAAGAAATTTTCTTGGAATTGGTTTTCTACCCTATTCCCCACGTTACCCATTTTTCCTTGAATTGGTTTTTTCACTTTGGTGGGAAAATGGTTTTCCAGTTGTTTTTTTTTAAACCAATGGAAATAAATTTTATCCCAATTGTAACAAAGTATATATCCCTTTAATGAACAATTTTCATATAAAACAAGGCTAAACAAACATAGAAAAATTCAAAATTTTCCAAGTGAAAAATTATATTAATCAAATACAATTAATTGACAATTTCCAAGAAAATAATTCTAATCAATTCAATTCCTTAGAATTTATTTTCTTTCCACCCAAATTTAACTCTTACAATCAAACGGACCTTTAGTTCAATCAAACACAATCACAAGATTTTCGAACTCTATCAAAATAAGTTCAGCTGTGTAAAGCGATTTTTTTTTTTTTTAAATGTATAGTTAAAGTAGAAAAAATAATTACCTATTTAAAATACTTGCAAAATTGCAATTGGGTCCTCCTCTAAAGTTATATGCAATTCCGAGGTCAAAATTACTTCCAGGTTCCTGTAACCATCCAAAACCCTGCATCAGAGGAATTCATAAATTGGAGAGATCCTCTATTGACATACTGTTTAGAATCTGAAGCTGATGGGACTCGAATTCAGACGCCGAGACTACCGAGCCGAAAAGCAGTCCCACTCACTTCCGCGCGTCCCCGCCGAATCTCATCCTCTCTCTGCTCTCCCTCCCTCCCCCTCTCCCTCTCCGTCGCCTCGCCAGGTCCACGCCTTTTTATGTTTGTATCTGTTCTGTTTAATTATGTTCTTAATTGCACAATCTCAATGCCAGTAACTTGTGATGGAATTATGTTTATGGAATTTAAGATATATTGTTGTCCGTTTGAAGTTGATTTAGAACTTAGAATTATAGAATTGTTGAAAACAAATGAATAAAGAACGCTGCATAGGATCCTTTTGACTTTCTAATAAATAACTTGAAGATATAGGAGTAGATCGATGTTAGCTGAAATGTAAAAAGCATGATTACTTATGATTATTTTACCTTTTCCTATAAAGAGTTAAAATGGTGAAATTAAAATGTAAATATTAGTTTCTTTGCTTCTTATTTTCTTTTATGTGTATGAATATGTCAATGGTACATTGGTACTCGATCAAAATTTGATGCCCAGACTTGTGCATTCATCTAGCTTTTATGTTTAGCAATATTTTATCAATGATAATGTGAGTTTCATGAAATTGGTTATAGATGGTTGCGTAGGTGATGGTTTTGTATTAGCATATTTGCTAAATCAAAACAACTACATCTACTTATTTTACACTTTCTTATAGTTAAGAGGACCTATTATGTTAAAGTTTATAAGTGATGGCGAGTCATGTATATAACTACATTTTTATTTGTATGAATGTGGTTATGTGACTAGTCCCCTGCTCGATAGGAAGGTTGGTGTAGGAAAATTCTATTAAAAAAGGATAGAAATTATTTATTGTAGCAGGATTTCTTCTTTTTTGTTTAGAAAGAATATGATTTTTTTCTTTGTTTTTAGATTAATATATATATTTTTACTCCTTTTAGGATTTTAATTACTTTAGTCATTAGTATTAGGAGATTTACGCCTATATATCAAATTATTCTTATAAACTCTTGGAGTTTCAATTTTTATTCTTGGTTCACGAATTTCAATTTCACTTTCACTTTCGCACCAAAATTGGTATCAGAGATCTTGATCTAATGGCTAAGGACGGTACTAGTGGAGTTCGAGCAACTGACAATGGTCGGAGGATCGAAAACATTAAGCCATAGCTCGATGAGATTGACAAAACTTAAGATATCCATTATACCTTAGCTGCGTTCATCTTTGAAGTAATACACGATCTCCAAGGAGGGCCACTTGCATGGATAGATGACCACTCCAACCGTGACGATTTAGATTCCAATAATCTACCATTGAATGGTGAGCAAGAACAAGTTATTAAGGATTTCCTGAATGTCTTCAAAAAAGATATAAGATTGTCCCAATTTGAAGCACGACAAAATTTTTAAAAAACGATGCACCATCAACAACAAAGTTTCAACGTGATCATTATCTATGGGAGTAGAGTGAGAACATGATGTCTAAAGATTTGGTGAAAGCTTTAAAATTTGAAGACAAAAAAATAGTCACCCTGCTATCAAGTTCTACTAGTTATAGGGGATTGATAAATTTTGAAATGGAGGTATGAAAAATTTAATTATCAATTGGAAAGTACTACAAAGATGAGATTGTGTATAACGTGGTAGAGATAGACAATTATCATGTAGTTTGGGGTAAACCACAATATAGTAAGAGATTGTTCTGTTGTCATTTGATGAACAATTTGCGGATACCAGTGTAAATAAAGAGCAGAAGATTAATGAGCTAGATTATAAGTTTGAAAAGGATGTCATTCAAAATGATAATGGTGTTTCCGACCGTGATATTGCTAACAGATAGGAAAGTACGTGCAAGTTGAAAACCCGAGACATGCTAATCCCTAATTCATGGAAATTGATAATGAATACAAGTTGAGGTTGGAAAACATTATGATGAAGTTACAATTGTTGACCTCATGTCTCCTAATCATGAAGAAGTCAAATGTGAAGCTTGTCAAATTAAGTACAAAAATCTCGTTGACCCTTCTAATGAAAAATAATTAAATAAGCACAAGTAAATTAGTGATGGACTTGTAATATTGAAGATGCCATCATTAGAAGTAAGAACACTAGAAGCACAATGAATTGAAAAATGCAGTGTTTAAACTGTACATGGGGATTCAAGAATGATTGATTGAATAAAATATCATTTCTAAAGGAATGCCAAGCAGGAAGTGTCCTTTAAGGAAGAGAATATGAGCATTGTAGGAGCAAAGTTGATTTCATTCACTGTTTTTCAAACTGATGGGGAATTTTTTTAAATGAGGGAGAATGATGTAGAACATTCCTATTACAAAAAGGATAGAAATTATATATTATTGTAGTAGGATTTCTCCTTTCTTGTTAAAATATAATTTCCTTTTACTTGTAGGATTTTACTCTTTTTTTAGGATTTTAACTATTTTGTTCGTTAGGATTGGGAGAAAAAAAATGCTCTTTTCACTTTTCAATTAACCAACTTTTCATTACAATCAAATTATTCTACGAACTCTTCGAGTTTCAATTTTTATTCTCGTTTTAAGAATTCTAATTTCATTTCCTCACCAAAGGTGTTGGGAACACTTGTGCTGGCCCCAGAATGCTGTATATCTGGCAATATTTTAACAATGTTGATAGAGTTTGATGATATCAATTACAGGTGAATTTATTGGATGACGGAAAAGATGATTTCTTTGATCCACTGAGGTCAATGAATGGGAAGATGGAAGTTTCTACCAACATTTTGCAACATGAAGAGATTAAATCTGATGAGACAGTCCCCAAGGATATTTATGCTCAATCACAACAGAAGGAATGGAATTCTTTCACGAAAATCTTGATGCAAAGATTCCCTGTTTCTAAAACAATTTCGATATCTTTGGTATCACTCTTAAACCTTTATCTAGCAATTAGAATTTTTTTCTGTTTCATTGTGTTCAAGAAGTAAGGACTACCTTGGAATTGGTATATCTTTTTGTAACTAGGCTAGAGTAACCATGTTTTAAGGTCATCCTATTTTATGAACGTAGTGGCTAATTTTAACTTTCCAACCTTATTCCTACTAATAGGTAGCCAGCAAAGATATGAAGGGTAGTAAAGGTATGTTGTATTTTGCTAAACAGTTATCCTTTTCTTTTCTTTTGATTTTTTGGGTTGCACGGGTTTCTTTGTCTTTTTTGGAGTCATTTTAACTTTAAGAGAAAGTTGGCAGCAAATGAGAAATCATTGAAAGATTCGCACTTGGAGGAATTGGATGATCCTCAAACATTTGCTGAAGATGTTAACGTTATCAGTCAGCGGGAGTATGTCTCACGATTACTTGAACTCAAAGATGAAATCAAACTTGCTTGGCATGCAGATGACCGTGTAACATCTTTAAGGTTGTCAATTAAGGTGGGTCGTGGCTTAGATTTTTTGGTTTTGTTTGTTTAGTCTTATACTTTTGCTAGCTGTTTTAGTCAGAATTTTAACATAGCGTTCTTTCTGTCTTGAAAGAAAATGGGGGTTTTCTTTTTGTAAGTGTTGAATTCTCAGCCCATGTTTGACAATCATTATTTCAAAATTCTTTAATTCTCATATTCATTTTCAATCATACATTTACACAATAAAATATTTTGCACATAGACTCAAAACTTTTTTTTTACTTTGTAACCACACATTCTCAAAATAATCACTATTCAAAACTTTATTTTCTCAAAATAATGGTTGTCAAACAGGGGCTTAGTTTTTTCACCTGGTTTAAATTCTCTGTCATTATGAACTATTTGCTTTGATTGTAGAAAATCCGGAAAGTAAATTTTTAAATTTTATGTCAAGTAATATCTGAGTATCTTCAGTCTGAAACTCAATATTACAACCAAGGATTCATGCATGCACTATGTGCTTTTAATTATCAATGATTTTCTTTGCAGGTTGCCAGACTTCTTATGGATACAACCACAGTCCAGTTTTATCCAAATCTTTTTGTTCTAGCAACGGATATAATGGAAATGCTAGGTGATTTGGTATGGAATCGCATTAAGCAAAGGGCTGAGTTCAATGAAGATGGGAGATCTATTTGCGCTTTGCCAGGTTTAGTTAAGGTGTTTTTGAATCTCATTTGATCACACTAAGTAAGCATAATATGCAATTGCTCTCCGCTTTAGTGATTTTATCTGCCTTTAACTGAGATGGTTTGGCTATCTTCAAGAAAGTCAGCTAGATGCACTGGGTAGGAAAAGTGACAGAGCTAGTGTTAATAGTAAATGCAGGTGAAAAGGTTGGCCTACAGTTATTTGACCCTTTGTAGTTTAACTAAGGAGACGAAGCCAACTAGATATGTTTGGGGTAAGGCTTGGTTGAGTTGTCAATAAGAACATGGTCAGCCTCATGTGGATTACTAGACCAACCTCGGCGTGTTTCTATATTACTGAAAGTACCCACTAAATTGTTTGTAGTTAAGAGTAATTTGTGCAATTAAGTACACATGAAAACAACCTTTGTTTTCCTCTTCTTCCTTTCTTTTCCATGGGAAGTGTAGCTTTGAAAACAAGGGATCATTTGTTGAAAGTCCAGCAATGGCAAAATAATATATGAAAACATATCACACTGTGATTGCTACTGTCAGTGTCAGCCTTTCTATTGAAGGTTTTATCAGAAATGGAATTTCTTTTTTCTCTTTTCCTTCTAAGGTTACTGTAGAATGCTCTCTGCGTAGGACCACACTAAGACCAAGTCATTGTTATAATATTTCCTAACATAAGCCTTAAACTACAAATAATTTTGAACCCCGATGTCCTTTTCAAGATTGTTATTTAGTTGTAACTTTGGCAACCTGAATATGTTCGTCAAACTACAAATCTCAAGACTTTCTGTTTATGTGGCAGATAATTTTGAAGCAGGTGATATTTGCTATGATGCCAAAGAGATCTGCAATAACTGGTTCTGCAAAATTGGTTCAGTTCGTGAGCTCCTTCCTCGCATGTGAAGTTCTTTAGTCTCTTATAGTTTCGTGCTTGCTATATTATTGTCTTAATTAATTGTCGATGCTGTCATGTATCTTGTTTAAGTTGTTGATGCTTCTCTAGTTGTTAGAGAATGCTTCTTCTGGAGATAATTGCGTTTATGTATGAATTTTCTGCTAACATTGGTATATTGTGAAATTCCAAGTAGATCTTCATACGTCGAATGAATAAAATAACTGCTGTGTACATTAATAAAACTCGGGAGCATACCTTGTATGGTCAAACTATGTCCTCATTTTAGCTGTAAGTATGTGAGATGAAATCTAAAGCTGGCCACTTTGTTCAAATAATGGCCAAGATAGTCATTACTCAGTTCAGCCTGCTTGTAGCATTCTCACTGTGATCTTACTTGGATATGGCTTTGCTGTTATAGAGAAAAAATGAAAATGAATCTTTCTTTATATTAATGAGTCTTGGTTTGACAGATTTTTTTTTTTTGTTCAATGACATATATAGGTAATAAACAATCAAAACACTAACACAGTTTTTGAGATTAATTATTTGTGCAATTTGAATGATCGAATAGAGCTCCATGTAGACATTTTCATTCCTGCTACCTTAACTTCACTGCTCTACTACATCTTGGATAAGATATTTCGTTGAATTTATACTGAGAATCTGAGGAAAGACACATCAAATCAATGGGGTATGCGAATTGGGAAGGAACATGTTACTATCTTTAGGAAATTGAACAATTAGGCATTGTGGTTTTGTGGAGTGTGGATTTTGGAAGTATAATTAACTGGTGGTATTTGACTAATGCAGTCGACTTCTATGGAAATATGAAGTAATTTTAAATTTAAACTTGTCAATTTTTGGTCATTTTTGTCTCCAAGTTTTCATTTTTGTTTGGTCACTGGATGTCAAACACTTTGTATGCTTAGGAGACAAGACATGAGTAGAGAACATGTTACAGATCCTCTTTTTGAAGGGTAAAGGCTATGTTTTTCATTTACTGAGCTGTAATGATATTCCATATCAGCTTACATTGCTTTATTTGAATTTGAAAGGGGAATAGTTAATACTTAGAGCCAGTTTGGTAGAGATTAAAAGTCAATTAAAATTGAAAATATAGCCGTTATTGAGTCCCACTCGTCTAATAAAAATCAACAATAACGGCTAGTTTTTCAATTTTAATCCGATTTTAATCTCTACCAAACACACTCTAAATAAAAACAGATATAGGATACTGACACTATAAAGTTTGAGCCATTTTCTAACTGCTCTACATTTAACTTATGTTACTTTAATTAATATTAATAATTTTGTGAGTATTAAGGGCGTGTTCGGTCGTGCTTAAAATTCAATTAAAATTGAAAATATAGTCGTTATTGGGTCCCACTCGTCTAATAAAAGTCAACAATAACGGCTAGTTTTTCAATTTTAATCCGATTTTAATCTTTACCAAACGGGCTCTTAATATACTACCATGAGAAGATTCCCACCATTTCAAAGAGTTGATGGAAGATGGAAGATTATTATTATTATTTTTTTTTTGGGGCAAATCATCAACTCATCCTTAGTGTGTTTTTAAGCTCCACCAAAGGAGGATGATCGGTGTTAGAATTCCCCAACCATAATATGTATATAGAACTTTGCTTGAATACATGGGAGGGGGGCAGAGGCCTAACCTCCAACAAAGCAGCATAAGTACAGAAGACAGTAAAAGAGGAGGTGCTACTTTCCTTACAAGGGTAAAGAAGCAAAAGTAAACTATTGCCCTGTAACACTAGGGATGCCATATCTGTCTTGTCGAGGAAGGTCTAAAGATCCCTAATCTTGGTAATGGCGTTTGTTCCCAACCTGTAACGACAAGTGAGTCAGCAACCTGATTCTCCTCACGGTATATTTGGGAAATCATGTTTTGTTTAAATGAAAGATGGTATTTGATATGTCTGAGAGTACCCTGGATACATCATGGCTTAGTTCCATGAATGATGCAATGAACATCTAAAGAGGAATCTACCTCTATCCACAAGTCAGAAAGTCCAAGTCCTCGAGCGAGAAGAATTCCATCTAGAGTAGCTTGAACTCATCCTTAAGAATAGGGCAATCACCATACAGAGAAGAGAATGTCCGGATGCACCATCCGTCCTGGTCACGAATAATGCCCCCACCACGGGCAAATCCATTGGATACAACCATCAATGTTGATCTTAAAGGATCCCACCGATGGAGTGCGCTAACAAACTAAGATAGGGGGTGATGGGGGAGGAGGGGTCAAATAGATATCAAACACGAAGATGGAAGATCTTCATTGCCTCCAAAAATAATCCAATCTGATTTAATCTTTATACTCTTGTCCAGAGTCGTTAAGAC
Source organism: Fraxinus anomala (assembly GCA_903798345.1). Lineage (NCBI taxonomy): Eukaryota > Viridiplantae > Streptophyta > Magnoliopsida > Lamiales > Oleaceae > Fraxinus > Fraxinus anomala. The sequence goes on along the minus strand of CAIGRN010084574.1, from coordinate 2,214 downwards.
AATGTTATTTTACATCTTGTAGCTGGACTATTCTGATATATGAATCAGTGAACTGCTTACCTTTTAGTTTTCCTTTTTTCATTTGTGCTTGATATCTACACTGTCTGTTCATGCTGATGACTCTGTATGCCAGCTATCTGGAGCTTTCCATGTTGCACTGCTGGCGCTTCCTTCTTGACCATCCCATGGATAGCCTTCAACGCTTGGTTATGATGACGAGGGGCATTGCTGATCCGCTGGTGTCGGCCTACTGCCGCTTGTACTTGGCACGATGTGCTCAAAGACTGCCACAACGTGATACAGGTGCTAATTCATGTTCTCTATTTTCTTATGCAAGAGAGGACAATGTTTTCTTGATATTTCTAATCTGGAAACAGTCGTAACTCAAGTATAGGTCAACCACTTAACTAGCTTGTGCCACTATCTGTTGTCCAGTTAAAATTTTAACTAGGAAAACTTCTGCGATTACCCAATTTTATATCCTTACATTTTCCAGAGGAAAACTGAAAAAGTCATGTATCTTATTGCCGGGTGTTGGCTTATTGTTACCAATATATGATTTGACTCAGTTCAAAAGTTTGTAAAAAACTGTCTAAACCCATTTCATAAAAACTCACATCATGGTGTGCTCTGGTTTGACTCTAGATCTTAAAAGCACGTGTCTTAGTCCCCCTAGATTTTCCTGTATGGATATCCATGCATGGTTTTCATTTTAATTATTATTTCTTATTGCAAGTCATGGATAAACGTGTTACATGGCAGGATATTTGATTCGTTGCATTAATGACGCGAAAGTGCAATTATTGCGCCTTATATCAGCGAGAGAGAGCACATCTGGAAATTTTTCTGGAAACAGTAAATTGCTTGTTAGCCTGATTGAACCGACTATTGAGTATATCATAAAATGCTTATTCAAGGATCTAAAACAGGTCAGTCACGAAATATGTTCCTGCTATGCTTCTTTGCCAGTACAGTTGCTATGATAGGGTTGATATGCTGATGCTAGGTTATTTCTCATATACAGATACAATTCTTTTCTTACATAGAGTTTGACATTGAACAATGAGAATAATTGCAGCCGTTCTATTTGGACAACTCTGCATGGTGTTTCTTCAATCTTCTTGTTACTTGAGTCAATATTATATGTAAAATTGGCCTGGATGTTTTGGCATTTTTACTCATTCTGTGAAAATTCCATATGACGGTATAGGTTTATTTATTTATTTTATTTATTTTTTTGTGGGCCTTCATGTGGGGATGTTAAATCGTTCCCCAGTTCTTATTTTTTCAAATTATTGTACAATTTTCATGTTTAATTGTTAATCTTCTGGGCTTGTTTCTCTCATATCAGAGTGGAACCAGTTCTACATTCTCTTATTTGTTTGTTTAAGTTGTTATCCTCCCTGCTGTTGTGACTGGCTCATTTTTTTATTGTGGTTCCATATCCTTTTGAATCCTTCATTCCTGTACTTAAACTTTGATTTTCTAAAATATGAAAACTTTTCGTCGTTAGATTATGTTGTGAAGTTGCTTCTGATTTAGCTCTTGAATACTGGTTAATGTTTAGGTTTTTACACTATGATCTGTTTTTTCAATAGTTGGTCTTCCTTGTACTGTCATTAAGATGGCTTGACTGATGGATGACATGAATACTCCATGACAGATGGAAATCAGAAATATGCTTGAGGCACTTGGAATGAGGAGAAACCAATCAGACTCTTTTGAAAACTGTTCATTCATCTCAATAATTCTTCATCATATACTGAAGGAACTTCCTCTTGGATTCCTTTGTTCTAATTCTTTCGAGATGCTTCATCTCATTGAATGTACTGATGATTTCTCCTTCGAACAGGTATCTATCTTGAGATTTTCATGCAGTATACTTCTATGTTTATGATGCTTAAGTTGCAGTTTCCAGACTTCCAATCTGGGCAGAATAACTCTTCAATATGCAGTGTTTGAATTACAAATTACTTGGATTTAGGCTGTGTGAAAGGATACCTGAAGTCAGCAATGTCGATCTAATAGTAGAAAAAATTGTCCAGGTATTATGATTTTGCCCCCTCTGTTTTATTATGCAGAACTGATTCTTTGCTATGGCATTGTTATCTTTATTTATTATAGATGGCTATAGTGGATTCTGTATGCTACCATGATACATTTAAAGCTTGTTTGGAACTGATTTTTCCAAGGAAAAATGATATATATATATAT